>JACEEZ010018625.1:17500-42500 GCA_016584305.1 Chionoecetes opilio | reverse complement strand
AAGACCCATTGTGCTCTGTACACGGCTATAAAATTCTCCCCTTTCTCAAGTGTGGGAGTTTTAGTCTTGAAAAGTCTTTTTCATATGTTAAATCTCCTCATTGCTTGGAGCCATTTTTGTGGCTGCTCTTGTATCCTCTCATCTTCCTTATAATATCCCTTCTTTTATGGTGACCAAATCCACTGGGGGGGGGGGGCGAATATTCAACTCGTCATCAGAAGATGTAATCAATTTCTTGATCATCTCTTCATCCAGATATTTGAAGGCCATTCGTATATTTCTCCACTGGTATGTACTCCTGGATTTTGTTTATATATGCTTTTCTCTGGGACAATTGTCCCTAACCATACTCCCAGATCTGGAGGGGGGGGGGCCTTTGTTTTTGATTTATCCATTCGTTCCCAGCGAATACTTTCCTCTCTGTCCCTCTTTTTGCTTACTGCCCATTCCATCACTTTACACTTTTTTGGCATTAAACTCCAGTTCCATATTTGACTCCTCTGAAATCTTATCTAGATTCCTTTTGTAGTCCCGCACAGTCTCTTACTTTTCTACTTTTCTTAGTAATTTAAGCATCATCAAGCGAATACACCATATAACTGTTTACACTCCTTCTGCCATATCATTTACATAGACAAGAACATCACTGGGGCCCAATTTAAAACCCCCTGATCCTTAGGAACTCCACTTATCACACTGCACCATTCTGACTTTTGATCTTTTATACTGTTTCTCATCTTTCTGTTTGCTCAAAAAGTCTTCCATCCACTTCAGCAAACCACCCTTCAATCCTCCTACATGTTCTAGCTTCCAAGCAGTCGTCTTATGAGGTACCTTGTCAAATGCCTTCTTTAGGTCCAGTACATACAATCGACCACCCTTCTCTTTCCTGTGTCACATCGATCCTCTCGAGTAAAGCTCAATGATTTGCTGTAACTAGACATTCTCCTCTAATCCAACTGGCCACTGCAAGTGTGTTTTGTCCTTTCCACAATATTTCAACCATCTGTCCCTTCACAATTTTTTTCACACATTTTTGAACTACGTACGCTTGTTAATGATACTGGCCTGTTTAATTTAGTGGGTTCTTTGTCTCCTCCTTTGTGAATTGGCACATATTTGCGCTTTTCCAATCAAGTGGGACCTCTGCTCTCCTTGATGAACTCTCCAATTACACTATGTAATTTTCCTGCTAGTTGGTACTGCACTCTTTCATGATCCAGTTCGAACACTAACCCTCCATCTGGACCCGGGCTTTTTTTCACATCTTGACTTTCCATAGCCGTTTTACTCTATTCACGTCTACTTTTATGTCTTCCATTATATTTTCTTTGCTATATATTTTTCGTTTTAAATTCACTTTCTCTTGTAATACAGTCCCTGTAAGCACTTATTCATCACTCGGCCTGTTGTATGCATTTTCATACACTATGCCGTCTACCTTTCAGCTTATCTATTCCTTCCTTGTTTTTCCTTTTTCCATTAATATAGTCTATAGAAAAGGTTCGGTTCATTCTTACATTTTCTATTTTCCTCTCATTTTACTTCTTCTTCTCTTCGATTCTTCATTTTTTCATTTTTTATGTTGTTTGTAACTTCTCCCAAGTTGCCTGCCACCTTTTCCTTCCTCCAACGTTCCATGTTTTTTTCTCTTTCTAGTCTTGCTATTCGCATTTCTGTAAACCATTCATTTTTTTTTCTTTTCTCTGATAACTATCTTGGAACATACTATTTATTCCTTCGTTGTAAATTCGGATGAACTCATTCCATTTTTTCTGGTACTCGTTGCTGCATGGAATTCCTGGCAGTCTAGTCTCTCCGAAGAATGTTCTTAATCCGTCAAAGTCTCTTTTCCATAATTGTATCTATCCTTTTTTTATGTTTTTATTTTCTCCCCTCCTTTTGTTATCATTTATTTCAATTCTAGTACATGGTCGCTCTTTCCAAGTGGCACTGATAATCACTTTACTAATTACTTTCAGTTCTTCGTCATAGTAGGTCAGTCTTGATGGTTCTTCGCTACCTCTGATCTTGTGGTTCTCTTTAAAATCCACCGAGTCATGATGTTATTCTTACCAAATCCCACCATATACCACCCCATGAGTTTTCTCCTCCTTCAGTATAACCATTCTTCCCATCAAACTTCTTGCAGTTAAAATCTCCCATCAAAATGATGTTCTCAATATTTTCCATCGTATTCTTAAACATTTGCTTGTGTCTCTTATCATGCCTCCGTACTCTTCTCTCCCCCAGGAATTTGTTTAGGTGGTAACGTATACCTATTACTACTTCTCTTAGTCTTCCTTTTTCATCACCAACTCTAATCTACCGTCAATGGCCCTCGCCATTCCTTCTCTTTCCTCCACATTTACCTACTACCACTCCTTCCTTTTAAACCAGTACACCACTCCCTTTTTCTGGTTTCCTGTTTCTCATCCATACATTATATTGACCCCTCCCCAACTGGCACATCCTCTAATCATCAGATTCGTTTCATAAACATGACCTAATATTTCTGGTTTCTTGCTCTCAGGTAATCGTTTATTGTCTGTTAATGTTACACTAGCCCATTTATATTTGTATCGTACCTGCCATCCTATTTTCATTTTCCTTTGGACTGTCTTCCTACCTCTTTCTCTTTAGATACCACTTCTTCGTTTGTGTCCAAACTCTCCAATAGAATTTTCTGTTTTTTCCTCTTCTCTTCCGTCCTCGTTCGTTTTTGGCTTTGGCTTCTTTACACAGTACATTCAGACTGGCTCCTTTCTTCCTCCTTTCATTCTTTCTTATTCCATATTTTTCTTTGTATTCTTCTGTCTTTGCGTTTCCCTGCCTTAGACCAATATAACTAGTGCTGTATTTTGTTGGACCTAACTTAACTTTTGTAAAAGGGGCGGGCCCCTCCCTCGTCATATTTTCCTACTTGGTATTTCTTCGATTTCTTCTTCTACCATTCCGTATTTTCTCTACTACTTTAAATATTTCTTTCGACACTTTCCTTTTCTTCGTCTTCTCTCAGTTTTTTTGGGCATAGCACTTTCTCCTTCAACACAAAAATGTGATGACACATTTCTTTTTGTCTACGTATCCTCTTACTAGATTCTCCTTTTTGTTTGATGACTTTGACTATTTTTGGTCAGATTTTTCTTTTAAATTTTCCGGGGGGATCGTCTATTATCTGTCGTAGTTGTCATTGTGTATGTTTTCCTGTTTCTATCTTCATGGTTTTCTTTCATCTTATCATTTCCTCTTGTGTCATTTTTCCATTTTCTTGTGTACAGAGTCCATTTCAGTAAACATGCATTTGCTCAACCTTCTTCATCGTCCTGCTTTCCGTTTAGTTTGTCCACTCTATTTTTCAAATAGAATTATCTTTTTTCTATACGATACTCTTTCTTTCCCATCTTCTAGTTTATCCATTAATTCAATGTACATATTTTCCAACATTACAACTCTTCTCTGTTTCGGCTTCAGGTCCCATATGTCCTTTTCATGCTGTTGAAGCCATGGAATGGGGTCCCAGCCCTGGGCCCAGCTGATCCCCATTTTGTTTTCTTGTTTAAGTTTTATTTCACTTCCACTACTTATCACTTTTTTTGGTTAATTGTTTGGAGACGGGACATTTAAACTCCATAGCCCTAACCTATAGGTACTTAAGGTTTTTCAGCTTTCTCTGCGGGGTTGGTGGTCCCTGCAGTCACCCAGCGCGTCCAATTGTTTGGGAACCTTCCTCCTCCGGCCGCTTCTGTGTACACTCCAGCTGTGTTCTGTGTCCGTGATAGGTGCCGCCCCCAGTGCCCCAATCCCATCATATGGCACAGTTTTGGAACCAGGTCTACCAGGGGAACATTTTAAGCCCACTTATGAGATGATCCGATCACTTTTTTTCTTCTTTTTTTTTAGCAGCCTATTAACGAGAATTGTGAGGGAAAAAAAGTGGGTTGCGAGAATTGAGGAAACCTTGATGTAGGGTGATAGGTAATGGGTGAGTGAATGGGTGGGGTGATGGGTAATGGGTGTGGGGTGATGGGTGAGTGAATGGGTGGGGGGTGATGGGTGAGGGAATAGGTGGGGGGTGATGGGTAATGGGTGAGTGAATGGGTGTGTGGGGATGGGTAATGGGTGAGTGAATGGGTGGGGGGTGATGGGTAATGGGTGAGTGAATGGGTGGGGGGTGATGGGTAATGGGTGAGTGAATGGGTTGGGGGTGATGTGAATGGGTTGGCGTTAATACATACATTTCTATATCCATGATTTCAGGAAAGTTAGAAGGGGCTATCTGGAGAGTCTCTGTTTGGTGGGCCAAAGGCCCACCAATAGCCCTCCGCAGGAGCTAGCCAAAAAGTCCGCCCAGAGGGCGGCTTTGCGGCTAGTATGTAATATATGTACTAGATTGCTTTATAAACAAACTTTTCCAGTCGAAGTCTTGTCTAACAAAATTATCTCTCTTTCTTCTATCATCAAGCAGCTAATGACTGTCCACATGCTGCCCATCAACTCTACGTTCGATTGCGAGTGCATTGGAGCACATCTTGGGGCGGCATGAGCCTCTTATTAGCATAGACATCAAAGATCCTGCCTGCACCACCATGGGTAAGGACCAATCATCAATGTCCTCAAGTAGAAGCCTACAGGCCAACCATCAGAATCCTCAGAAGACTAAAACCCTACAGGTGCTATATGCTTAAATGTGAGAAAAAAACTGCCCTCAAGCCACAAGGCAGTATGATGGATTGAACAATGAGGCAGAACAAAGACTACTGTATACTTGACTTATTATTGGCGCTCCGCGTCAACCCGCCCATGACTAGTGGAGGCTGATCGGCAAGGTAAAAAAGGGTTTCGAACATCACTCCCATTTCCCTTCCTATGGTTATCAGTATAAATGATATACTGTTATCTTCGTAAATGTTTGTTCTAGAATTTCATCAACTAAAAAACAGCAAAACACACTAAAGAAATGCCATTATGAGACTGAAGAAATATGCATGAACTTAATTCACTTAAACTCTTCGCCACTTAATATTTTGCGAGACAACTTTTAACATCGAGCATATCAATAGAAGCAGAATTTTATTAGCTTTCCATTGATATATTTAGTTTTCTGATAAATGAATTAGCACCATGCATAAATTAGTGTTAACTAAATAAATAACATCAATCGGGTACTTTTCCCGATTGATGATGTTGTTTATTTAGTTAACGCTAATTTATGCATGGTGCTAATTAATTTATCATTAAACTAAATATATCAATGGAAAGCTAATAAAATTCCACTTATATTGATATGCTCCATGTTAAATAACAGTTGTCTCGCAAAATATTAAATGGCGAAGAGTTTAAATGAATATTAAGTTCATGCATATTTCTTCAGTCTCATAATGGCATTTCTTTAGTGTATTTTACTGCTTTTTATTTTATAATATTGTAGAACAAACATTTACGAAGATTACAGTATATTATTTATACTGATAAACCATAGGAAGGGAAATGGGAGTGATGTTCGAAAATGTCAGGAATCGCGGCATTGGCCTCTACTGGAAATAGCCTAAACTGAGTAGCAAGTCCAGTATACAGTAGTCTTTGGGCAGGACCTTACCCTCTGTACTCTGACTTGGAGGTCACGCATGTATGGATTGCAGTCGTTGAATACCTCGTGACCCTGGTGGTAGAAGGTCAGCCAGCTGTACATGTAACTCAGCAACTGCAAGAAAAAATATTACTGTGGTAAGCAACAGAGAAGAAATTGATAAAATTCCCTCTCTCCAATATTTCATAACAATAAATGTTAGTCTTACACAAAGAGCATCCCTCAATCCTTTCTTTTGACCTCAGGACTGCTGGCGTCCTCCTCACATTTCTCAACAGTCCCATCCTATTCATCAAAAATATCTTATCTTCCACAGCATGCCACTCAACTCATTTTTTTTAAACACCGAGCCAGTGACCAGTAGGCAGCTGCACAAGATCATAAATATACATGGTCCACAAATAAATTATAATGTATGAAATTTTACAGATCCATAAAATACTTGTGATGAGCTAACTGAGCAATATACAGGGAAGTCCCGAAGATACGAGCAGTTAGGTTCCACCTGGCATACTCGTAAAGCGAAATCTCCTATAGTGAAATATATAACTAATGGTAAAATATAGGTTTGGTTCCAGGACCCCATCAAAGACATGTTTTTCAAGCTAAAATATCCTGTAGTGATCCCAAGGTTGGGGCTGCACACCTGGCTAATTACCCCTAAAGGTCAGGCCTCACACCTGGCTAGTTACCCTTCAGGTCACGCCTTGCTTGGGGTGACCTGACTGGGGTCAACCAAAATCCCCCTTTGTCCAGCCCGGGAGTCCTGTGTTCAGTTAGTTACCTACCAACCACCACAGTGAGAGGAACACCACTCCTCCTCTCCGTGTTCCTCTCACTGTCGTGGTTGGTAGGTAACTGACTGAATACAGGACTCCCGGGCTGGACAAAGGGGGATTTGGGTTGACCCCAGTCAGGTCACCCCAAGCAAGGCGTGACCTGAAGGGTAATTAGCCGGGTGTGCGGCCTGACCTTTAGGGGTAATTAGCCAGGTGTGCGGCCCCAACCTTGGGACCACTACAAAACTACAAAACACAATGTTTGAATGTCGTAGCATTGGATTTTCGATCTCGTATATTGAAAATACCCTAATTTACTTAGCTCATATCATTGATTTCTCGTATACCGAATGCTCGTATAACGGGACTTCCCTGTATTGTGAAACACAAAAAATAATAAGGTATATTTCACATAATTTAATACATTTCTATAAGGGCATCATTTATTGCACAATGCACACTGACAGTAAGTATTCACTTTCCCTCGTGTTCACCATAAATCGTAATATTTGATCAGTCGGAAAGAGGTGGAGCCCCTATTGTTCAGGCTTAAAGAGGTTACAACCATACTAGACGATTTAGTACACTATATTTTACCAGCGTACACTAGGCTATCTAGTAACCTGGCCCCCCCAAAAAAAATTCAATAGATCTGCCCCTGGGTATGTACCACAGACAAAGACCTTCAACCAACTGCACATCATCTTCTAGCAGAACGGTGCACCACCTCACTGGCTGTTGGTGCCAGAATTTATTCAATCATCCACTTCCAAACTTGTGGATTGGAGGTTGAGAACCAACTCCCTAGCCATCTTGTTCCCAGGATATCCCTTCTATGGATTTCCTATGGAATGTGTTACCATAAATTTTGTGTATCAAACACACATTTAGAGCATCAGCAAGGATAAGGCCCTGAAAGAGATCACTGGCACTGTTGATGAAGCAATAATAGAATGAACATGGATTAATTCTGAATACAGCCTTAATATGATTGTGTGACAAATAGTGGCCATAAATTGTGTGAAATTAACTTTGATACCATCAGTTTATTACACTAAAGACTACATTGAATTCCCTCATAATGTTCATTTCTTGCAAACTTTTAAACTGCACATACTTTGAGGACATCAAATATACACGTACAGGGATGCTGGAAGTAGCTCCCTTGAAGTACAGTGAACCCTCTCTAATTCGAACCAGTATAATTAGAACTTCAGATAATTTGACCTGTTTCAGGTCCAGTTCAGGGGAGGCGGTAGCAGAGTGGTTAGCGTCTCCGAGGGGCTTTCTCGGTGACCCAAGTTTGATCCCCGATGAGAACCAAAATCCACTTAAATCTTTCTGCATCGTCGAGTTGCCTAAGAACACCCACATGCTGCCCATTAACTCTACCTTCGATTGCGAGTGCATCAGGGGAAATAGGGGGCGGCATTAGCCTCTAATCACAGGCGTCACTATAAAAATCCTGCCTGCGCCACCACGGGCGAGGACTAAAGGTTCCCTTGAGGGAACAGGGGTTAAGTGTTCCCTTGCTTAAGTGTGGAGCCTCAAACCTGCTGTTTTGTGATACGGGATGACCGATGACCACACTGCATTAAGGGGGGCGACCGGTTCAAATGACATTTTCGTTATTAATAGAGCTAGCTAAACCAAAATTTAGCATACGAGAGGGGACAAAAAATGATGACTTTTGAGAGATTGCAATTGAAAATCGGTCAATTAGTACTGGAATTGGAGCCAAGAATTAGGTTTTGTCCCTAATTTTGAACCCTTCTCCAAGACTATTAGACCTACAATATTAATTTAGATACACGGGAATTCGGGAGGAGAATTTAGGTGACGGGAATTCCTGTCCTTTGCTGTCCCGCCAATACTTGTACTTTTGTGGCATAATTATTGTGTCCAGTGGTTGACAGCAGTTATTGCCTTATGTTTCACCTCCATCTCCCAGAGCACTGCTGTCCAAGGTGAAGTAAGGACGTGCTTTGAATGATTTCTCCTTGTACGCATGTGTGGATGGGAGCGCGCCTCTCGTGGTGCAGGGCGAGGCGGAGACTCAGGCCCGGGTCAATTGTACCCACACGAACAAGTGCGCCTGGCAGGCCAAAAATAGCACTCTTCCCTACATCATAGCTCTCCCATGCTGCAACATAAGACACTTCCAGTTCATTTCATCGTAGAGAGGAAGGATTGGCAGTGAGAAAGCAGTACACACAATCCTCGTTTTCCTGGACTATTAGGGGGGAGCACTGGTCCGGGAATCGCAACAGTCCGAGGCCATTACCCACCCCCGGACGTTTATCCTACTCAAGTATTTACTATCTGGCAACCGCCAATATCAACTACCCCGCCGCAGACTTCTACGTCACTTTGTTGTTGTTTTTAGGGCTGGGAGGATCCCTTGGGGAATACTACGAGCTCTGGTGATGTCCTATGATGCTATCACAGGCGCTGTAGTTGACCTGTCTTCCTCATGAAGCCACAGGTGAGGCGGATGACAGCGTGTTGCCGTGAAGGGTGGACGCCAGCCGGGTAGGCAGTAGGGTGCCAATAAAAATCAAAAGTTTGAATCTTTCTTCCTACTTTGGTGTAATGGTGCATCTATGCAAGAAACCATCGTATGCAAAGTTTGACCTCAATCGGTTATTTAGGGGTGGCGGATTACAACTTTGTTATTTACCCTTATGCACTGGCCTATTAAGGAGGGGATGTCATCTCTTGAAAGCGGACAAGCCGGACATCCCTTCCCCAGCAGGGCTGCTGGTCCCCCTCTTGGTGAGTATTAGCCCCTCAGTGGGGGGGGTATCATGGGGAGCCACCCCACTCATTGTGGCTGGCTTGGCCGGGGAAGGGAAGCCTTCGAGGTCCCGGGCTGTTGATGGCGATGGGCCTCCACAACTTGGAGGAGGAACTGGCGCTGTTCCTCGTCTTTGGTCAGCCGGAGGGTTGAAGGACTGGATGAGCGCCACTCTCGCTCGGCTGTGTCGTTGACGACGCGAAGTCCCTCGATTCGGCGGCAGGCCTCGACGTACGATTCCTCTTCCTGCCACTTCCGAGGGTTGGCGGACAGGAAGTCGGTCTTGATATCAAGAGCTTCGAAGAGGCGGAGGGAATTTTTCGTGGCGAAGGAGGGCAGTGTTGCCGCAGGAACTTGTGATGATGGGAGGTTTATTCGCTTGGCGGGTTCCTCGGCTCCTTCATCGTAGAGAATGGCCTGTACAATTGCTTGTTTGTCGGAGACAGGGAGACGTGAGTCGAACAGTGACAGGCCAATGAGATCTTCGCTCAAGTACCAGAAATGGCGGCTCAAGAGTGGTGAAGCAGGCCTTCCCAATACTTTCGTCGTGGTACTGAAGGATGTCCTTAGCGAATCCAAGATCGTTGGCGGGAGCGTAGGATGGAACCATCGATTCGAACCATCGCAGGACGTAGATCTCGGTTGCGAACGATGAGAACCGCTGGAGGGCTGACATTTCTCGAGGTGTGACGACTCCAGTCAGCTGCTCCCGAAACAAGATCATCTTCAGAGCGTAAATGATACGCGCCATCCAACGCGCTCGATGAAGCGCTCCGGGGCTACGGATCGAGGTCTTCGGAAGAGCGCCGCCGAGGAAAAGGATGCTCAGCTCAGAGAGTTCCTTATAGTCGTCACGGGGCTGCTTTGTATGAAGCAGACGTTTCAAACCTTGAATGAGATCGTCCCTCTTGGAGACCAGAGTCTCCGGCAGAGCTTCGTTGGTGGGAGGGTTTATTGCCGACTGGTTGATGTAAGACCAGTAGTCTTTGAAGCGAGAGAAGATGGTGATCTCAGGACCAGAAGATGACCCCAAACACGTAGAAAAGGCCTTCTCAAGGACAAGTTCGTGGACGTGATGACGGCAAGCAAGTGAAACGAGGGGTCGGCCGATCTTCTGTTGCAAGATGGTGCATGCACCATTGATGGCTCCAGTGTTGGCACTGGTTGTGTCGAAGCACATCGCCACGACTCGTTCCTGGACCCCCCAGTCTTCTAGAGCCTCGAACACAGCTGTAGCGGCGGCATCACCAGTTCCGGAGTGCAGTTTCGGGACTCCTAGGAGCTTCTCCACTCCTTCTCCTGTGACGAGGATGGCAAGTCTTTCGGCGCGAGTGCCATCGTCCTGAGGAAGGATCTTCCCGTCCCAATGAACGGTAAGAGGGGTAAGAGGACTGGAAGTCTCTTTGATGTCCTTTGCCAAAGTGGACCTGTACTTCGCTCTTGCCTGTCGAATGGACTCGGGATTCAGCACAAGCTCTTGTGGATCGTGGCCCAAGCTACTTGCCGTAGCCGCCACAATTCGAAGGGCTTGGCGGCTACTGACCCCAGTTCTGTCAAGGGCTCCGACGAGATCAGGGGATAGGATGGACTTCGTGCCCCGTGTCCTCAATCGCTTTGGTGGAGAAGCGACCCCGGCGTCGGAAGAAGAAGTCGATGTGTTGGCAGCGTTGGCTGGACTTGATGACTCAGACGATGACGACTCCAGCTCCACCATCTCTTCTCCTTTTGGCGTCTGTTGACGGCTACGTGAGAGAGAGCTTTCACGTCGGCAAACCGATTCTTTCAGCTTCTTGTCCAGACCAGCCATCAAACCCCGCCTCCCCTTCTCCCGCTGGGCAAGAAGGAATTCCTTGTCTTCAGGAATGGTCATCAGAGTGAGGGCGCCGGAGTGGGCGATGTCCAAAAGGTCTGGGAGACTTTCTTGGAAGGTCTTCTGTTTTTCGGCAGGCGTGACTCCAGTTATTCTTGCTTTTGGTCAGGATCTTCCCCTCGTCGAAAAGTCCAGTAATCTTCCTCCTCACGCTAGTTTCTGCGATGGTGGGGATCCTAGCTCGTGTCCAGAAGTCGAGGACCTCCTTTGCAGCCTCAGCTGCACTCTGCTGCACCGTCTTCTTCTCTTCCTTGTGTGGGTAGAAAAATCGTCGTAAAACGTCTCCACGGCTGGGAAGTTTTGCTCCTGTGATAGTAAGAACACTATGGCCAAGAAGCCAAACTTCAGTTTGCTTTCTCGTGGTCATGACCTGAGGGCGAAAAGAGGAAATGTTCAAGATCGATCCGCCACCTCTAAATATCAACCTATTAGCCTGAAACTTTGCACACGACAGTTTCTAAGTACAAGGCAGAATACCACAAAAGTACGTGAAAAAATATTGACTTTGAAAAATTACCTCTATGCGCTATTGGCGCATAGGGGTAAGGTCACAGGTGGCGACGTTCAGGGTGAGGAGTTGAGAGTGTAGCACTATACGGTTTGAATGGAAGCGCGGACACTGCTGCAGAAAGTGTTCAATAGTCTCAGAGACGTTCCTGCACCAGGGGCAGTGGGGGTCAGGGGACTGACGGAGGCAGTGTAGGTTGACCGTGAGTGTCGTGTGCACAATACGACCCCTGAGCATGCTGCCACCTGGCAAGAGGCGCGGATACTGACCAGGGGTGACAGGAGACGCTCGGACCGCCGGACAACTTTGTCGATTTACAGACTGGATCAGGCATTTGATCGGGACTTGACATATCCCCGGACCTCGGATTTTGACCGGCAAATCTGATATCTGGGAAATAGAGGTCCGGGAAAACGAGGGTTGTGTGTATATATATTATGTGTATGTGTATATATATGTAGCAAACATTGCTACGCTTCACACTGCCATATTATTGGTAATTTTCGTTTTTTCTCTATATCATCTGTTACTAAACCAAACTCCACCTCTAACCTAACCTAATATGATTTAACCTAACTTAACTTTCTGCTTGAAATAACAGTAGATTTTCGGTACTACGTGTAATGCCATTATTATTCAATTGCGCCATGGGAAATGGGGCTCAAAATACTCAAATGAAGAAAGCTACACGATGATGTAGGTAAGACTAAGGAAGATAAAGAGAGGTAGCATTATACGCGACAGGAAATAATCACTCACTGGCAACTTTGACGCTAGGCCACGCCCCTTCTCAATGGTCTCGGTAGCAAGTGCATTCGACATACAATCAAAGACTGACTGGAGAAATATGCATGAACTTAATATTCACTTAAACTCTTCGCCACTTAAAACTTTGCAAGTCAACTTTTAACATGAAACATATCAATAGAAGTGCAATTTTATTAGCTTTCCATTGATATATTTCGTTTTCTGATAAATGAATTACCACCATGCATAAATTAACGTTGAATAAATAAATAAAATCATCAATCGGGTAATTTTCCCGATTGATAATGTTATTTATTTAGTTAACGCTAATTTATACATAAGAGTTAATTAATTTATCAGAAAAAGGAATATATATCAATGGAAAGCTAATAAATTTGCGCTTTTATTGATATCTTTCATGTTAAAAGTTGACCCGCAAAGTTTTAAGTGGCGAAGAGTTTAAATGAATATTAAGTTCATGCAAGACTTCAGAGTCTTGTAATTGCATTTCTTTAGCGTGTTTAACTGTTTTTTATTTGATAATATATATCGGTAATATTACGGTAATATTACGGTAGCCCATTGTTCACCAGAAAGCCTATTCAATGTTTATTCTTATTTATATGAATTATTCATCTCAACAGACAACAGACAGATTTCCATTATGTTCAAGTGAATATTTCGACGAGTTACTCATTACATTAGTTCGTTTTCTGTAATACCTTTTATAATATTTCTGCAGTAACTTAAATATTCACAACTTTAAAAATACGGAAGCATATTCCTAATATAACATTAATAGCAAACACATAAGGATAATAATAATAATAATAATAATAATAATAATGCAAACTAACAAACATCATCATTCCTGTAACGTAAGAAATTTAGAAATATGTGATATTTTACTAATTTGAATGAAACTACGTATAAGAAATTAATCACTTAATATGTAGTAGCATTATCTAGGTAACATTATCTAATCACTATCTAGATAGCGTAACAGTTATGTATACCTCCAATTAGTATATATCATAAGTTTTTGTAAGTGTGTGCGTCGCTAGTTTAATACTCGCTCTATATGATCTTCATATGTAATTACATTCCTGATGGTTTTTGTCCAGTCTTGGCAGATTCAATGTTGGACAGGACATTGGTGTCAATGACAGCTTCACGTGTTCACTGTTAAGTGAAAATTGAAGCATTCAGATGTGAAGTGCATAGAACATATTATGTAGTGGCACCTCTTCACGTCATTGTACTTCCGTATAATTTTTCTTTTGCAGGCTTCAATCCATACTTTTCTATGTTTCTGAGTCCTTGGAAATTTGGAAAACTATGAAATGTAATAAATTTATTTTTGTTTTTCCAATTCATTGGACAAGAAGCCACTGCACAAAAACCCATTGTCAAAAAAGTCACCAAGCTAGACGAGTATACACTTCACGGTAAGAGCTCGCACGTTGAGAGGGGGCGGAGCTTAGGCGAGGGGGCGGAGCTTATATGACGCCGGCCAATCACCGTGCACGACGAGATGCCAAGAACTTTTATATTTATATTTTTAATTCATCGACACTTCCTTAATTTGTAATAAAACAAAAAATCCACATTCTATTTTATTGTAATGTAACAGTTTATAATATCAAAAACCTCCAACAATGCCTAATAAAAAAGCTCCATTTCATTTTTTGTCCCATAGCGCTCTATGAGAGTGACGCTACCTCTCTTCTATCTACCTTGGGTAAGACTCCTAGGACTTCTGAAAGCCCGCTACCAAAATAATACCAATATCTATACTGCAAATTTTCCACAGTCTAAACACATAGCAGAAAAGCAACAAAGGCATACCTACAACATTAAATCTAAGCTATATGTCATAGGTAGCAAAATATTAGGATATCAATTCGTGGGGGCATCCTGCAATATATTATGACCTATTTTAGTTACCCTAACAGTGTCATTCCCTTTACATTTTAACTAGTATCATTTTTCATTCACATTCACTGCACTGTGAATATTGTATTTAGGTACATGCTCATAATCATTTGTTTTCCCCTAAAAAATCTTTTTTTTTAATAACTTGATAAATTTACGATATTTATTCCCTCAAAAACACCAATATATTTTTTTTCTCAAAACCTCCTTGTAAAATA
This sequence comes from Chionoecetes opilio, assembly GCA_016584305.1. Lineage (NCBI taxonomy): Eukaryota > Metazoa > Arthropoda > Malacostraca > Decapoda > Majidae > Chionoecetes > Chionoecetes opilio. Next base: position 28,056 of record JACEEZ010018625.1, on the reverse strand, counting down.
GGGGTGCGTCTTATGCGGAGGTGCGTCTTATGCGCCGGCAAATACGGTATATTGAGAGCGAGAGCGAGAGAGAGGTGAGGAGGGTGGCGGCCTGGCTGAGGTAGTAGCGGGGTGATATGACACCAATGCAAGAAACCCACAACCCCACCCGAGGGCTCAAGATAGGCTGGGTTGACTAGTATAGTAAGGAACTATAGGGTAGCTGAATTTGAAGCCATTCTTGATCGTAGGCAGGTAAGTAGGCCACACGTGGATCGAGAGGTAACGCGAGTGAGACGACAAACATAAAACCATTATACAGGGGGAGGTAACTAGGACAAACTAATGTACTGCAGACCTGTGTCTCTGGAGTAAATGTCAGAATGGGCCATAGGAACATATGGAGTCCTACAGGGATCAGTATTGCCCCTAGTAATACCTTATATGTATATATACATAAATGACATGATGAAAAAGGTGAATAGCTATGTCTGTCTGTTTGCTGATGATGTATAAGTAATGAGGAGACTGGGGATGGAACTGGATTGTAAAAGGTTGCAAGACATTGACAAAATCTTTAACTGGAAAGGAGTGTGGGAAATGGAATTCAATGCAAAGAAATGCAAAGTTCTGGAAATGGGTAAGGGTACCAAGAGACTAAGTTGGAATTACGGTCGCTGCAAAAAGTTTCCAGACCTCCCCGTTTAAAAAGTAATCTCATGCAATCTAGACTATATTTGTATTTTAGGAGCCATACATGAAGTGGGAAATGTCTGTTGACATGACAGCAGGCATATTTTTAGCTGTTAGTGAGTCAGGTATGCACACTATTTAGTCTCAGTGACAAGAAAGACTCCATGCTTTTGTTGTACTTTTGCATCTTATTAGGATATTGACATTTTCTGCAACAGGTCCAGAAACTTTTTTCCACTGGCTGTTTAAAATAGGGAGTGACCCATTTAACAAGTGGATGAAGAGAAAGATCTAGGTATTATAACCTAGAACAACTTGTCCCCTGAGAGGCATAAAGGCAAGAGACTAACAAACTCTTGAACATTGGAGAGGCAGTCCAATACATAGATGAGGATATGATAAAGTTGACTGTGGGGATAATTCGACCCAAGTTGGAGAATACAGATCACACAGAGAAAAATATAAGGAAAATTGAAAGAATACAAAGAAGAGTGACAAGAATGGTGCCCGGCTTGGGACTTGCCATATGAAGAGAAATTGGATAGATTGGGTCTAATGTATTTAGAGGAGAAAAGAGAGAGACGTAATCTGATTACATTGTACAGGATGATGAAGGAAATGAAAACTTCTGACAGGGATTATGTATATGTTTGGGAAACTGGAGGAACAAGAGGTCAAAGCAAAAAAAATAAAGAAGACAAGATGCCTGAGGGATATTAAGAAACACATCTTTCCCTATAGACGTAATGGCATCTTGAACAGTCTCCAGGAGGAAATAATCCATGTCAAAAATGTCATGAATTTAAGGTTTAACAATACAACATGAAATATGGAGACAGGACCCTACAAGCCCAGCTCACTTCCTGTGTATCACAATAGTAAATACAACAGGTAAACACACACATACACACACATGGCCACTCACCGTCTCCACAAACTCAAATTTCTTTCTCTCCTGGACCTCCTGCAGCAGAAATACATAATCAAGTGAGCGTGGACAAAGTGCCGCTGTTCCATTTCCACTGATGCATCAGCCTGAGGGAGGGCAAAGAGAGGCAAGTGAGGATGAGGTATAAAACAAACAAAGGTGTAAAAACAACAAGGTAAACATATAGAGCTAAAACCTGTAACTGTCAACTCCTAAGTGAAACTATATAGCGATGAAATGAGGCAATTTTTCACAAGAAAACCCAATAAAGGTGACAAGGTTCATGTAGGTTTAGTGATAAACACAAAAACATAATGCCATTCAACTCTGCAGACAAGGATTTGCCTTCAGTCTTGATAAACGTCTGTAATGATTTCAAGGCTACAACACGATGGAGTTTTGGTGTGGTCATGTTATTTCAAAACACACCAGAAAGTTATGGATGCTTTACACGATAACCAGCTACAATTTTAACCAGCTTAAAGAAGTTGTTAAGCAAGGAAGCATTATACAAGGAAAAGGTTACTTTACAAACAGGGATTTACTGAATGGGAAGTCATAAGGGAAAATAAAAGGAAAGGGGAAAGGGAAAGGAAAAAAAAAAAAATAAATAACAATGAGCTGGAGGAAGTTAAAAGGTGGAGGCCCCCGTGGAAAAATAATAAAAAAAAGAGGTAATAAGAGCATTAAAAAGGATGAAGATGGAAAGGCCCCCAGGTTCTCGGGTTAAGCAGTGATAGCTGAAACTAGCAGGAAGGACGGGTTTATCAAAAACTAACTGGAGTTTTTTAAAAGATTATGAGGGGGGAAAAGGCCAGATGAAGGAAAGGATAGTTTTCCCTTACTAAAAAAAATCCCCTTTAGATCCCGGGCATGTGGGGGGTACAGAGGTTTGGGGCTGTTAAAAAAATGGGATAAGTTTTGGGGGGAGAGGGTGTTTTTGGAAGGGTTTTAAGAAAATCATAAAGATCAAAATGCCAATTTGGCTTTCTTTTTGGGGAAAATCAACTACCTTGTGCAATTTTCATCACAACATCCCAGGATAAATAAGGGAAGAAGAAAAAAGGCGGGACATGTGTTTGTGGATCTAGAAAAGGCATTTGCGGAAAATTCCAAGAAGAACAATTAGAGGGCATTACAAGACAAAAGGTCCCGGAGAGGTTTTAAAAAGGGTTTGGAAAAGGGGCACGGGTTGAAGGGTCAAGATAAAAGGGTGAGAGTAGTGGAGGAACATCAATTTGCCTTGAATAGGTGTGGGGGGCATAAAGGTTCGTTTCAGCCCTCTTTTTTTTTGGGGTAGTGATCAAGAGGAAACAAAAGGGAATGCAAACAGGGATCCATGGGACTGAAAATTGCAGATGATTCAGTTTTGACAGCTGAGACAATGAGGAAGTTGAGGGGAAGATTTTAAATTTGGGAAGCAACAATAAGAGAAAGGTCTGAAGGTGAATATGCCCAAGCCCAAAGATGATGGTAACAGGCAAGAAAATAGAGCAAAATATAGGGTAAGGGTTTCCCGGGGAGTGGCGGTAGTGGATAGGGGGTAAAACTCTATTCGAGCAGGGAATGTGACAAGTGGTGCCATAAAGAGTTCTGGACTGGGAAACCTGAATGGGGTGGTAATTTCGCTGTCCTGTGTAGTAAAATTAAAAACGCCCCGTGTGTTACCCCTTTTAGCAAAAAAAGCAGCATACCGGGCAATGATTTTTTTTTTTGTAACCTCATCCCCCCACCCCCCCCCCTTGCTCAAGGGGACAGTAACCCCCCCAAATTTGTACTGAAAAACCCCTGAGCGAGCGACGTTCCCAGCAGCAAACCAGAGAATGGACCCAACCCATCCACTTGACCACGGGGCAGTGACGATGTGAAATCACATAAAACAATGTGTCCTCACACCATGTGTATTGTGTTTATGTGTGTGTGTGGTGTGTCATTCACCCTGATTTTGTCCCAGGCGAGTTAACTCCATCGCCAGTTTCCCCCTCCGGAGCGACTTGGGGTCATTATTACTAGGCAAGGATGAAGTATACGCTATGCTGCCGGTGGATTCGGTGCTCATCTCCGTGGCATTACCCCTTAGAGCCTGTGGTGGTGAAGACCCGTTACCCGGGACCAGGGTGGGGTGTGACACCCAGGTTACCACAGTTACCTTCCCCGGTTACCCCCAGGTACCCATTTATCAACCCCAAGGAAGGAAAACCGGGGTTGGCTGGTCGCGATTCCCCTGGCACGATTCAAACCCCGGGCCCGCAATTTCGTAGCAGGCACGCTAGTCCGGGGAAACCAGGAGGCAACAATTTTACTGATACCCTTATTACCTATGTGTGTGGTTTTTTTTACCCTGGCTTGTTCACGGACCCAAAACTCGCGATCGCCAATTTTCACCCTCCCAGTGCAAACTTGGAGCTCCATTCTTTGCCGATTTTTGGGAAATGTGAGACCTCACACCCCAATGACCCACCCCCCTTGCTTAAGGGGGACAGTAACACCCCCTTTTTGTCATTTTAAAAATTCCCCGGGAGAGCAGCGGGGATTAAAACCGGTCCCACAGAATGCAGGCTACACCTATCCACTAGACCATCGTGGGGGTAAATGGTTGTGTATTTACCTAGCTTTTTTTACAGAGGCTCCTCGTTGTTTCCCGTCTCCGTATCAAATTTTTAATTACCCGGGCTTTCTTTCAACTGGTGACATTCTTTTTTTAATCCCCTCCTCATTTAGCCATTCCAAACTTCTACATTTCTATGGGGGAAAACTGTACTTCTTTATGCTGTACGGTATCTTCCTTTTTCCCTAATTTTATTGATGTCCTCTTGGTATGGGACCTTTCTTTGCTTCCGAGTCTAGTCTCTCATTGTCTGTTTTTTCTATCTTATTTATCAGCAGAGCTGGGCGGGCGAAAAACGAAACGCAAAAGCCATTTCCCTCCTAAAAAAATATTTGCGCTTTGGCAAAACCCCAAAAATTTGCCTTTTGGAGTTTGCGCTCGATATTTTATAAGTCCGAAAAGGCGAAACTTAGCAAAAAAAATTTGCCGAAAACTTAATGACGTAAAATAAAAAATTAAAAAATACGTCAAAATAGCATTTATATTTAAGTTCTTTTTATTTAAAAACCTGCAGAAAAGAGCAAGCTATGCACGGTCAATTTTTTGGGACAGAGAGCTGCAAGCAGTGCAAACTGACGGGAACGTGGACGAGGAACTGGAGAAAAAATTGCAATCCGGGACCCCGCGGACGTCCAGGGGTAAGTGCCTCTGTCCCTGACTGTTTCCCCCTGGAGCACAGGCAGATCTGGGGGGACCGTTCATAGGTACAACACTCCAGTGCCCTCCTTTAGCGGCGGTAGAGGGGCCGTTTTAGTGGGTCAGACCCTTTATAGGCCGAAGCATCGAGTCTGCGGCCAAGAACTTTGAGAAGCTGGTGTTCCCAAGGTAAATGAACCTCCTAAGGGTCGGGGGAGCTGGAGGAAGTGCGAGGGGACTAATATTAGTATTGTGTATTTTCATTTTTCAACTATTTTGGTTGTTTTGACAGTATTATCTTATTTTTTTATAAACTTTGTTCAATAAATGCTTCAAAAACTGTAAACATTCAATCTTTTAATCATTTATACACTTTATATTAATTTAACATAGAATTTTTTTAGCTTGGGAGACTAAAAAAAGAGGTTTGCGCTTAAAAAAAATGTTATTTGATTTTTTTTTTTTTTTTTGCGGGGGCTAGAAATTTGCGCTTTTTCGCTTTGCGCTCGCTTTTTTCGAGAATTTTTTCCTTTTGGCTTTGCGGACTCAATCGCGAAAAATTTTCGCTTTGGGGGCTAAAGGGAAAAAAATTGCGCGCCCCGCTCTGGTTATCAGTTTAATCTGTTATTTAAATTTCCTCTTTCTCTTCTTTGCTCAGGTGTTGGAATTTTTTCTCTCTCCCAACCTTTCCTCTGAGTAAATTTTTTCTAGCCGGACCATCTTTGGGGTTGCCATTTTCTGTATTCCGAAATTTTTCAATGTTTCTTTTTATATGGGGGAAACCCTACAAAGGCAGCATATTCCATTTTTGGCGGATCTTGTAATAAATTTTCTTTCTCATCATTTTTTGGCCATGTAATGAAAAGACACTAAAATTTTTTCAACTATGGGTTGTATTTACCTAGTTGTATTTTCCTAGTTTAACATACAGGAAAAGAGCTATGCTCGTACTGTCCCTCTCCAAATTTCTATTATCCAGGGTTTCCTTTTAAGTCCCGAAAACTTCTTGCATTACCCTTTTTTCATCAAGGTTGGTTTCCGGCTTCTAGCTTCTATACGGGGAAACTGTTTTGTTATGTCCCTCTTCATGTTGTCCTTTTCAATTTCTTTCCCGGGCCTCTTGACTTCATCGTCCCCCAAAACAGATCTTCTCTGTCAATTTTTTCCCGACCCATTGATGCTCATCACTGCTATAAAATCTCCCCCTTTCTCTTTTTTTTCTCAAGAGTTGGGAGTTTTTAGTCTTTAACTTTCCTCTATGGGGAAACTCTCAGGCTTGGACCATTTTTTTGGTTTCTCTTTTTTTCTCTAATCTTCCTTATATCCTTCTTTTTATGTTGGACCAAATCACCCGCCGCATTTCCCAAATTGGGGGAATCAAAGATGTTATCAATTTTTAAACATTCTTCATCCCAAATTTGAAAACCTTCTTATATTCCTCAGCAACTGATAGTTCTCCCCGTGATCTTGTTTATATACTTTCGGGGGAAAATTATCCGTAACCCCCCATCCCAAAATTTTTTCGACCTTTGTTTTTGATTACCATTCATTTTCCCATCGAATACTTTTCCCCTCGTTTTTTTGCTATGCCCATTTCCATACTTTTTCACTTTTTAGCATTAAACTCCCTTTCCCAATTTGACTCCATCTGAAAATCTTATCTAAGGGCCTTTTGTAAAACACAATCCTCTTTACTTTCTCTTTTTTTGTAATTTAGCAATCAGCGAATAAAATCATAAACTGTTTACCCCTTTGTCATACATTTCAAGACCAAAAACATCACTGGGGCCAATACTGACCTTGAGGAAATCCACTTACACACGCACCATTCTGCTTCTGATCTTTTATTCTGTTTTTCTCTCTCTGTTGCTCAAAAAGGCTTCCATCCCTTCAGCAAAACCCCCTTCAATCCCCCTACATGTTCTAGTTCCAGACAGTCTCTTTTGAGGTACCTTGTAAAAAGCTTCTTTTGGGGCCAAATATATGCAATCGACCCCCCCTCTCTTTTTCCTGTGCCACATCGATCACACTCGATAAAACTTAATAAATTCTTTTTCATGACATTCCCCCCTCTAAATCCAAAAATGGCCACCTGGACTGTTTTTGTCTCTTCAAAAATTTCAACCCCTCTGTCCTTCACAATTTTTTTTCATACATTTTTGCCACTACACTTGTTTAAAGATACTGGCCTTTAATTTAAGGGCTTCTTTGCCTCCTTTGTGAATTGAATTGGCACAATATTTGCTCTTTTCCAATCAAGTGGGACTCTGCTCTCCTTGAGTGAACTCTCAATTACACTATGTAACTTCCCTGCTAGTTGGTTACTGCACTCTTTCATAATCCAGTTCGACACTCCATCTGGACCCGGGGCTTTTCTCACATCTTGACTTTCCATTAGCCTTTTTACTTCTATTACGTCTACTTTTATGTCTTCCACTTATATTTTCTTTTGCTATTATATTTTTCGTTTTAAATTCACTTTCTCTTGTAAATACAGTCTGTAAGCACTTATTCATCACCTCAGCCTGTTGTAATGCATCTTCATACACTATGCCTTCTACCTTCAGCTTATCTATTCCTTCCTTGTTTTTCATTTTTCCATTTATATATCTATAGAAAAGTTTCGGTTCGTTCTTACAATTTTATATTATACTAGCCGCAAAGCCGCCCTCCGGGCGGACTTTTTGGCTAGCTCCTGCGGAGGGCTATTGATGGGCCTTTGGCCTACCACCTGTGTTTGGTGGGCCGAAGGCCCACAAAACACACTCTCCAGATAGCCCCTTCTAACTTTCCTGAATTCATGGATGTACAAATGTATGTATTAACACCAACCCATTCACATCACCCCCAACCCATTCACTCACCCATTACCCATCACCCCCCACCCATTCACTCACCCATTACCCATCACCCCCCACCCATTCACTCACCCATTACCCATTCCCTCACCTATTCCCTCACCCATTCACTTACCCATCACCCCACACCCATTACCCATCACCCCACCCATTACCCATCACCCTACATCAAGGTTTCCTCAATTCTCGTAACCCACATTTTGTTTTCACAATTCTCGCTAATAGGCTACTAAAAATAAAAATAAAATAAAAGTGATCGTATCATCTCATAAGTAACTCCTAAGTGAAGTAAAAGTGGTAGTGGTAGTAGTAGTGAAGAAAAAGTGGAGGTAGTAGTAGTAGTAGTAGTAGTAGAAATAGTAGTAGTGGCAGTAGTACATGTAGTAGCAGTGGTAGTATTAGTAGCTAGTTAGTAATCGAGGTAGTAGGAGTAGTAGTGGTAGCAGCAGTAAAGAAATTAAAATAATAACAATAACAATAATAAAAATAATAAAAATAATAATAAATATAATAATAATAATAATAATAACAAAAACATCGTCAAGGAGGAGGAGGTAAAGGAAGAGGGAGGAGGGCAGGAGGTTTGCGAGGAGATGGAGAGAAGCTTGGTTCTTTATGTGGCGCTACTGGTTGTCCCTCTCCTTTCATCCCACGCGATCCGCTACTTCGCTACTCTCCCTCCCTCCTCTCTCCCTCTCTCTCTCTCTGGCCCCGCCTAAAGTCCCAGAATCCCCACCTTCTGAGCTCTACTGGCGGGAAATAAAAGTTAGAGGGAAGAAAGGAGAACGTAATTAAGAAAGGAAGAAAGGAGGAGTTTAAGAGGAGGTAAAGAGGGAAGGAGGATACGAGCTACCATAGATAGATAGATAGAGAGAGAGAGAGAGAGAGAGAGAGAGAGAGAGAGAGAGAGAGAGAGAGAGAGAGAGAGAGAGAGAGAGAGAGAGAGAGAGAGAGAGAGAGAGAGAAGGGATGTTTGTAGTATGAGAACCAGGTGGAGAGGAAAAGAAATAAGGTCGGAGGGTGGAAGAGGTGGAGGAGTAGGAGGCAGGTAACAGTATGGAAGGTGGGAGGGAGGGGGGGAGGCTACAGGTGTACAAGTCAGGTGAACCATAACTACAAGGTCACCCACTTCACCTGTGTGTACTGTACCTCCACACACACACACACACACTAAAGAAAAACCTTCTATTATATACATTAATCCAAATACTCTCTATTTATATATATATATATATATATATATATATATCATTACCCTTTTCTCCTGCTCCTCCTTTGCCGTGTTTCTTTTAACCAAAGAGGGGAAGAAAGAGGCAGAGAGAGAGAGAGAGAGAGAGAGAGAGAGAGAGAGAGAGAGAGAGAGAGAGAGAGAAGAGAGAGAGAGAGAGAGAGAGAGAGAGAGAGAGAGAGAGAGAGAGGAGAGAGAGAGGAGAGGGAGAAGAGAGAGAGGAGATTTTATTGGCCTTTGTAACAAAATATTTAATTTATGATACAATTTTGTATGTGAAGCCCAGGTCTGTTGAGCCGAAGCTCTTATACAGACCTAATCGCCTATAAATTATAGCAAGGAGACGGGAGCTCAAGGCCACCGACTTTACAGCAAAATATATTCCTATTACAGGAAACTGTCATAGGAATGTATTTCCTATGGCAGGAAACTGTCTGACTGCTAGACAAATAATGTATATATATATATATATTATATATATATATATATATATATATATATAGAGAGAGGAAGAGAGAGAGAGAGAGAGAGAGGAGAGAGAGAGAGAGAGAAGAGAGAGAGAGAGAGAGAGGGAAGGAAGAGGGTAGAGATGGGAGAGAGAACCCGAGGGAGGGGAGAAGGGTAGGAGAGGAGGAAGAGGGTAAGGGTAGGTAAGAGAGAAGGGGAGAAGGGGAAGAGGGTTATGAGGATCGATACAGAAGTCTTGCCAACCCTTGGACCCCTCCCTCACAGATCAAAACATTCTCTACAGCTTCCCTCTTCTCTCCTCGTGTCCTCTCAACTCACTCTTCCAGTCTGCTCCTACGCATCGCATTTTCTCTCTCTCTCTCTCTCTCTGTTACTTCTGTCAGGTTTTTTTTATTTTTTCGATGTCACTACCACCACCACTACCCTAATCACGTGGAATGCCCGGGCTAATAAAGGGTCACGGTCAAGGGTTTAGGGCAGATGAGAGGGTGAGGAGGGAGAGGGTGCTGACCTGATTTAACTTACCAAACACTAATCATCTTAGCAGGCCGTCATGGAGGCCAGCAGGAAGGACAGGTCAGGTGGGTCGGTCAGTCATTTAATCAGTCAGTTACTACTACTACTACTACTACAAGATGCACACGGCTAACAGGTATATAGGTAGATTAATAGCATTACTAATTAGTGTAAGTGGTGCAGACAGGTGTGTGCGAGGGTGGGTGACAGTTGGGTTTGGGGGGTAAGGGAGGTGAAGGTAATACGGGGGGGGCAAGGGTGTGCTGTGAAATTAGGTTATTATGCCCCACTGTGAGAGAGAGAGAGAGAGAGAGAGAGAGAGAGAGAGAGAGAGAGAGAGAGAGAGAGAGAGAGAGAGAGAGAGAGAGAGAGAGAGAGAGAGAGAGAGAGAGAGAAAACAAAAGGGTGCTACTATAGCGTGCGGTCTACATCGGAGCCTGCAGTCTACGCTCCCCTAACGTGCGGTCTACAAAGATCCCGCCTGACCTGACCTGACTACCCCATAGCTTTAATGTGCAGTTTAACAAGTCCACACCTGACCTGACCTTACCTGACCTGAGTACCGGGACCCTACTCAACCTTGTAAAATAGGAATCAACGAAGTAATGTCTCAGTATCCTCCTAAAATTCAAGCCGAGAACA
>JACEEZ010018625.1:0-12500 GCA_016584305.1 Chionoecetes opilio | reverse complement strand
AGGAGGAGGAGCAGCAGGGGTAGTGGTTAAGTAAGTAAGTGTTTGGATTAATGATGTAAGGGAAGGAAGGAGACAGGAAGAGTGACGGAAAAGAGGAGCAGGAGGAGGGCAGGAAGGAGGGAGGGCCGTGAGAATGTTGACAGTAGGGAGGTGAAGAGATGTTTTAATGAGGTGAGATGAGATACAATGAGGCAAAGTAGTGTGGTTGTGGTGGTGATGGTGGTAGAGCGGGTGTGGTAGTGACTGTGTAGTAGGTGGTAGTAGTGGTGTAGCTGCTGTCAAAGGCTTCACCAACACCATCAGTCATTACCCGACACCACAAACACCATTCCATCAGAGAGAGAGAGAGAGAGAGAGAGAGAAGGGAGGGTGATTGAAAGGTGGAATGTGTGTGTGTGTGTCGGCAGGATGTAACACTATACGTAAATTGGTATCCACATGTATCGTACGAATCACCATCAAGGACCCCTCCCTTCCTTCCTGGCTTCACCATCATCACCATAATTATGACCTCTAAAAGTCACCATCATCACCACCATACACACACTTCCATTGATTTCCGTTGAAAAAATTACACCACCATCACAAACACCAACTTTACCTTCCCTCGCTTTATCATCCCTACCATCACCACCACCATCCATCACTATCATTATCATCACCACCAATATCACTTTAAAATCACCACACCACCACACCGTCACAACAAGCCCGCTTCACCACCACAACAAGACACATACAGGAGGCAGGCGACAATGGTGGTGCCGTGGTGGTGAGGGTGTGTGTAAATAATGAAGACAACACGCAAACACACAAGCGGTGACACGGCGCGGCGCCCCTCTGCCCTCTACGACGTCACACAGTATACTGCTCCTCTCCTCCCGAGTCGGTGAGTCCCCTCATGCCTCCTCCCCTCCTCCTCATCCGATTCCCACCCTCCCTCACCCCCACCGTCACGACTGCGCCACACACACACATATCAAGGGATTTGTGTTCATTCATGTTTCAGGAATGAAGGAATGAAGGAAAAAAGGAAGGAGGAAAGGAGGGAATGGAGGGAGGAAGTAAAGGAGTGTCATCCTCCTCCTCCTCCTTAGCTTCTTGGTACTATTTTTCTTTCTTTCATATTTCATCCTCACCTCCTCCTTTTACTTCACTATCTACAATAGTAGCACACACATTACTTCTTTTCTTTTTCTACTGCTCTCTCTCTCTCTCTCTCTCTCTCTCTCTCTCTCTCTCTCTCTCTCTCTCTCCTCTCTCTCTCTCTCTCTCTCTCTCTCAAACACACGGAATTTATTTTTGTGGACTTATCACTAAAAATTAGAAAAAATACGGTGCAGTCCCCTCTCTCTCTCTCTCTCTCTCTCTCTCTCTCTCTCTCTGCCAGCATTGATTTTTCTACTTCATTTACATTGAGATAAAAAAATAAAGCACCGTGAAATATTCTCTCTCTCTCTCTCTCTCTCTCCTCCCCCCTTCCCCCCTAGCAGCACATGCACACACACAAGGCCGTCCGTACGTACAATGCGCGGCGTCGTTCATTCTCCCTTGCCCTACAAAGGACAATTATCACAGCTTAATAAATTCTCGTGTGCTGTATGGGGACCCCGCTGTGTCACCCTCCCTCTACCCTTCTTTCTTTACCCTCTCCCTATTTTGTCACTCCTCTTACTTATTCAATCTCTCTGTGTGTGTTTTCCTACTTCCCTCTTCTTCTCCTGTTTGCTGCTTTACTTTCCCATTTCTGTTGTTTTGTTGTTCTCCCCTCTCTATTTTCCTCCTCTTTATCTTCCAGACTGTTATATACCGCTACTCCTCTCTCTCTCTCTCTCTCTTGCATAATTTTTAACCTTACAAAAAGATACGATACCACCGCAATATCCTCCTCCTTCAGCCTTGTTCTATGCTCTCGTGTTCTCCACATGTAGTTTAGTAGTAGCAATACATAGTTCAGCAGATACACTACTTATAGCCTTAAACGTTTAACCGTACTTGTATACCTTCCATGTGCTATTAACATTTTCGTCCACTTCTTTCTATCGTGCAACTCCTCCCAGGGCAGACATTCAGAGAGAGTTAAAGGCCACGGTGGTTAGCTTAACTCCCTCCATCTATTTCTACACCCCGGAGCTAGTGGGTATTCCAGTACGAGATATGGCAGTGGCGGCACATGGTCGCTATGGGCATCGATAGCTGATTGGCTGAGACTACAACGACGTCACAGCCTCGCCAGCGAATCACAATTGTGTAAAAACAAAAGTGCCAGCCAATCAGATTGTGTCTCAAACGTGTCAGCCAATCACAAGGCAGCAGCCGCGGCCTGCATTTTCAAGGTCGTTGTACTTATTTCTATTTTCTAGCTTATTCCATCATTCTTTCATCCCCTGTGTCACCTCCGTCGCTTCAACACTTGTTTCTACCTCCACATACACGCGGGTAACACGCCGGTGGCTGTACTTCCATGTATTCTAGCTATTAATTATTCCTTCAGTAATAGGGCGCTCTTCTTCTTATGATCTTTTTCGCTTGATAATCTATCTATTCGTAGCTCGTCTTCCTGCCAGTTGAGGGAAGCCACCACCCCGGGAGGCGGGTCACAAACCCCTGGTACCCATCACTGCTGGATGGACAAGGGCTTGGGTTTTAATTAAGGAAAAGGGCACTATACTTTGTCTGACGCGGAGCCGTGCGCGTGGTGGTGTCTGGCATCGCTAGTCGCTACCCGAGTAAGTGAGATGCCACAGCTCACCATTCTTGGCTCATCACCACAAAACAATATCACCACAAGCGGCTGAGTTTGTTATATGGCCTAATTTCGTTTGTATACTTGCCCTGTTCAGTTCTTGAGTCAGAAAACATCATATATACTCAATTTATGAGTATTTTTATGTATCTTGCGTCCTCAACACCACCTTATAGGCAGTCGCCTTGTTTTGACAACTTAACGTCTTTAAGTACGTCATCAATCTCCACGCAGAATACCAAAACAGCTGATGACAGTCGCTAAGTTGTTTAGCATGGACGTTAGCGTCTCTGAATGTGGCCCCTGGTGATTATTACCTCCACTCCTCCACTCTTCTTACCCCCCCCCCTCCTCCTCCTCCCTAAACTCCCTCCCTCCTCATTGAGTCATCGTACTGCTCCAGCAGTGGAGGCACCTCCTGCTTCCTCCGATCGAACTCAGACGACTGTTCCTGAAGAGTCACCTTGCATGTGAAATGGAGGAACGCTTATGAGGAACTTTATGGGAAAACACGAGCACTTATGGAGATTTTCGGACTTATGGCGAACTTCGCCATTTTGTCTGCTTATGGGAAACCCATAAGCTATTATAAATACGGGCCCAGGACTGTTGTACGTCCTGGTCGGTAAAAATTCTTTAATTTCGACTGGGTGGGCACCATTCCTAATATCGGTGCTTCCCGTGACCATGATTTTTATTATTTTAAAGCTATGAAGCCGCCGAGCCCTCAGTAAGAAGATGTCACCCCTCGAAATCCTGCTGCTGCTTGATGCAGCAGTAGCAGCATGATGCTGCTGCTGCGCTTGCGGTGGCACGGCTGCCCACCGCAGCGGGCCGCGAGGCCTCGGCCACGCGTGAAGACCCGTGCCCGCAGCCCGACATTTGTAGTGTCTCGGAGCAGGACACACACCACGACCGTGTGGCGGCGCCCGAGGACAGTGTGGCGGGTGGGACGGCCCGCGTGGCCGAGGCCTCGCGGCACAGCAAACCATCACGCTGCACACTGCCACAGTAACCAAAGTTTATAACTTTATTGGCATATTAGAATCCTGGTTAAATACTACAAATAGAAACTTTTTGGCTGAATATTATTTACCTGGTTACTTAATGTATAGCTGTGAAAGGGCGAATATAAAAGGCGGAGTAGTATTACTATACGTAAAAGCCAGTCTTCATCCTACGGTCATCAACTACGAGAAAGTTGGTAATGTGGTTTATCTATTTTTGCAGCTAAAGATCCACTCGAAAGAAATTATATTCGGATTAATCTATAGACCCCAGTTCACAATATTAACATTGATAGCAAGGTAGAAATCAGCGCGTCGTAATTAATGGAAAAGCATCTAGCTGGCGAAACGTTGTAAGTGGTGTACCACAGGGATCTGTGCTTGGTCCTGTACTTTTCTTAATCTATGTAAAGTTATAAACTATATTGACGAAGGCCTTATACCTGTAAGATATCAAAGTTTGCGGACGATACAAAAATAACGAATAAAGTAATCACAACTGCCCATAAGATGCAACTTCAATCTGACCTTGATCGCTTAGTTAGTTGGGCAAATAAGTGGAAGATGAAATTTAATACCAATAAGTGTAAAGTTTTGCACAAAGCAAGTAATAACGATCAAATTAACTACTCAATGGACGGGTGAACTGTCCGATGTTACTGAAGAAAAAGACTTGCAGATTATTATAAACAACCCTTAACAACGACCTCAAGTCCAGTAAACATTGCTCAGAGGTTGTTAAGAGGGCTAACAAATTAACCGGTTTCATAGGAAGAACTTTCGAATGTAAGTCTGAAAGTCATTCTTACACTTTTCACTGCGATCGCACGTCCTCATCTTGAATATTGCGTTCAGTTCTGGCCTCCCTACTATAGAAAAGATATAGTCAAGCTGGAGAGTATACAAAGAAAAGTTACTAAATGATTCCGCGCTTGCGAAACAAGCCATACGAAGAGCGATTGAAGGAACTTGTTCAATATGTCAAAACGTAAGTTGCGAGACTTAATAGAATTGTTTAAAATGTTCCATGGCTTCGATAATGTTAACATAAACGACTATTTGAATATTGATTGGACAAGCACTACTCGTAGTAATGGATATTAGATCATTGGTAAGCGATTTCGGTCACAAGAAGCGAAGCACTTTTTCTTTAATAGAGTTGTTAATATTTGGAACTCTCTTCCAGCACAAGAAGTTAATAGTAACACGGTTAAGGCGTTTAAGAACAAACTAGATAAATACCAAGCATCAACTGCCCAACTCGATTACTTCGGCCCTACGTATTTTTTTTTTTTTTAAGCTTCAGCTTTTATCTAGACTCTAGAGTATGTCTCTCCATCAGTCTTTCCTATTAAATTCCATGGCAGTTTTTTAATATTGTAGTATTTTTTTTCTTCACTTTTTTCCTGCCGGCCTCGGCTGGAGGGAGATTTGGGTGGGGAAGAGCCTTCAACTTTGCTATTCTTTTACCTCCAAAACGTAGAAACTATAGTGGTAGAAAGTAATCACACAGGTTTACCTGAAACTAAAGCCGATCGGAACTCTCGCCGCCGTCGGCGAGTCTTCTAATTCTTGATATTACAGGACCCAATATATACATTTAATCAAGTTTTACCCGTGGATCTGCATTCAGGGATGAAATACCATCAGTAGCTTGATCAATTAGGTTATGTTAGGTGCAAAGTCCAGGTTAGGTTAAAATTTCCACGTCGGCGAGAGTTCTAGGTTGATGTTTCGGCGAGAATTCCTATCGGCGACAGTTCCATAAACCGTCACACAGGCAGCCTCGTTTGGCCCTTGTCCAGGGCTGTTTCTGTCTGTTCTTCCTTTGCATTCCTTTGTATTCCCTACTTACTATATCGACGTCCTTCATTTTACTATTGACCACACCAATGCTCTCTCTCTCTCTCTCTCTCTCTCTCTCTCTCTCTCTCTCTCTCTCTCTCTCTCTCTCTCTCTCTCTCTCTCTCTCTCTCTCTCTCTCTCACTGAATTGATTTCAGCTTCATTAGATCACGGTGAATGCACTCCTGCCATGGCAAAATCTCTCTCTCTCTCTCTCTAATTCCCCCCACACACAAGGATAATCAGGGACCAAAAACACACAGGAACACATTTGCAGGTGTATGTGTGTGTCTGTGTTAATGAGGGTTAATGTAGGTAAAGGTGAGAGTGGGAGAGATGATGAGAAAGGAGTAACGACCACCACCACTACCATCACCACAACTAACAACAACAACAACAACAACAATAATAATAATAATAATAATAATAACAAGAACAATTACAAATATCCCACCACCATTACCACAATTAATCCTTCCTCCGCTTTCCTTACGTCATTCCTACATTTGATATAAATTGAGAGAGAGAGAGAGAGAGAGAGAGAGAGAGAGAGAGAGAAGAGAGAGAGAGAGAGAGGAGAGGGGGAGAGAGAGAAGAGGAGATGAGAGAGGAGAGAGAGAGAGAGAGAAGGAATGGCATACATAGACTGACAGACAAATTATGGAAAGATTGAAATATACACAAACAGAAAAAGACAGGCAAACAGTAAGGAATGTAGACAGCCATGGACGAAACAGGAGGAATAACAGGTATAAAAAAAAGATAAATGAATACATATACAAACAAACAAATAAACAAACAGACAGACAGACGGGCAAGCAGGTAAACATACATACAGACAGACAGACAGGGAGCTTAGTGATTTTTCTAGACATAAAAAACACACACACACACACACACACACACACACGCGCGCGCGCACACACGCACGCACGCACGCACGCACACACACACACACACACACAAAGAGACGGTAAACAGGCAAAATTTTAGTTCCCTCTCACGTCCTGACGAACCTCTCCCCGACAAAAAAAATATATATATATATCAATCAACAAACAGCATAGCAAAATACGAAATAGCTGACAGAAAACGAATTGAAACACATGCACACACACACAAAAAAAACCAGCAAGCATAATAATATGAACGGAAAGCAATACAACACACATATTAATTTTTGTGTCAACTTTTGGAAGGAGCTAAAGTCCCTGGATAAGTGTGGTGACTCGTTGCCCTTACGTGTGGAGCAAGGAGAGGAGGAGATAGCGGGCATGTAGGGAAGGCACTTCGAAGCCACCCTCAACTGTGTGCGCTCGGGTGAGACTGAGGCTGCCCTGCGCGAGATGCTGCGAGGAACCACACTCCAGGACTTTACCGCCGTCACTTATGCTGAAGTGCGGGATATCCTGCGAGGCCTCTTTGGCAGTGAAGCGCTGGGCATGGATGGCCTTCCTTCAGGGGCATTTAAACATGCTCCGCCTCTCCTAAATGTGTGGCTGAGTGTGTTCATTAATGCCTCTCCTTCACCAGTTCATTCCCAGCCGTGCTTGCTGTTGTCATCGTTCCCCTGTTGAAAGGCAAGCGCAAGGACCCCAATGTCTGTAGTAGCTACAGACCCATAGCTATAGCGACCACTCTGTCGAAAATTATAGAAAACTGCCTCATACATCGGCTGCGGGTGTTCCTAGAACATAAGAGCATAAGAAAATAAGGAAGCTACATGAGGCCGTGAGGCCTACACGTGGTAGTTTCCTGGATTCAGCCGACTCAAAGTTCAGCTACAAGAAGGGTCAAAGTACCGAGCTGTGTGTGGACCATCAAGCACACTATAGACTACTACACCAGTACGGGGTCACCTGTCTATTTGTGCTTCCTCGACGCTAGTAAGGCCTTTGACAGGGTGAACTACTGGAAGCTGTTCCCCATGCTATGCCCGGGGTGCACCATCACACCTGGTGAACCTTCCCGTGCTTTGGTACACCAAGCAGGAGTTCAGGATGAGGTGGGGCAGCTCGCTGTCCAGCAGCTTTACTGCCACTAATGGTATCAGGCAGGGCAGTACTGTGTAGCCTCACCTGTTTAATATGTACATGGACGACTTGAGTGGTGCCCTAGCAGTCTGGCACTGGTTATGTTCATGATCGGTGCATCAACTCTCTGAGCTATACTGACGACATGGTCCTCATGGCCCCGACAGTTGATGCGCTTCAGAACCTGATTGCCCTGTGCGAGACGTATGCCGGGCAACATGACATCGTGTACAACACGGTTGAAGACGGAGTGCAAGGTGGTTCCACCTAAAAACTCCAAAGTTCAGTATTTGCGGACAGTATTCCTGAACGACGAATCCTTTCAGTTCGTGGAAAGCTTCACCTACTTGGGGCATGTGTTGTCCAGTGATTCCATGGATGATTTGGACATCAAGAAACAGCTACACAAGATCACAGCTGTTGGAAACACACCCTCCTTATGAGGCTTTCCTTCTGCACCAAGGAGGTGAAGCTGAAGCTGTTCAGGAGTAACTGTTACAACATATACTGCAACTCACTGTGAGCGAGATACAGAGTGGCTTCCATGAACAGGCTTCATGTCTGTCACAATGACATCCTGAAGAGGCTGCTGGGCGTCCCCAGGTGGTCCAGTTCTTTCGTCTCGAATAACATCAAGTGTCTGGATGTCATTAGAAGACACTCGGTCTAAAGTTGAGGGTGGAACAATCCTGTAACTCTGTGGTCTCCAGAGTTAGACAGAGTGAGGCCTATACGCAGGGGTCATTGCGCCGCGCCAGGCTACGCCAGCTAATGGTACATACTGTGTGTGTGTGCGTGCGTGCGTGCGTGCGTGCGTGCGTGCGTGCGTGCGTGTGTGTGTGTGTGTGTGTGTGTGTGTGTGTGTGTGTGTGTGTGTGCGTGCGTGTGTGCGTGCGTGCGTGCGTGCGTGCGTGCGTGCGTGCGTGCGTGCGTGCGTGCGTGGTGCGTGCGTGCGTGCGTGCGTGGGTGGGTGGGTGGGTGGGTGGGTGGGTGGGTGGGTGGGTGGGTGGGTGGGTGGGTGGGTGGGTGGGTGTGGGTGCGTGGGTGGGTGCGTGGGTGGGTGGGTGCGTGCGTGGGTGCGTGGGTGGGTGGGGGGTTGGGGGGGGTGTCGTTTCCTAATTTGTCAGCAATGTATCTTAACATATGCCCTATTTGGGTGAAATAAAGTTATTATTATCATTAATATTATTATTACTATTATTATTATCATCATCATTAACCTTACACGGCCACTCCTCTTCCTTTTATATCATAAATAAAGCAAACAAAAACTTATCCAAATAAATATAAAGGTCAATGAATTAATAAAAATGAAATAAAAACAAAGAAAAATTACGAGAGAGAGAGAGAGAGAGAGAGAGAGAGAGAGAGAGAGAGAGAGAGAGAGAGAGAGAGAGAGAGAGATTGCGTGGTTACTACGCTTGAAAAGAATTTATGATTAGTCCTGGGTCACTCCCTTCTTCTCTCCCTCCTTTCCTCCAACCTCTCATTTCCAACTTCTTCTACTTTTACTAAACTTCATTCAAATACCAGTTAGGAGGAGGAGGAGGAGGAGGAGGGGGAGAGGGAGGGAGGGTGGGAGAAAGATGAAAAAATAGAAGAAAAAAATCTTTCACATATTCTATACGGATCTTTCTTTCTGTATAATGTAACATTCACACACACACACACACCACACACACACACACACACACACCACACACACACATACCCTCCTTACATACCCTTTTCTAGCCCCCCCTCCCTCCCTTCATCACAAACACTTGGTTTGACAGTTACCCAATTAAACTGTTAGGGTGATAGTGGTGGTGGTGGTTGACAATGGAGATGATTCTCTCTCTCTCTCTCTCTCTCTCTCTCTCTCTCTCATTACCGTACCACCTTCTCTCTCATCTACTACTTACTCTCTACTCATACCTACAACTACTACTACTACTACTACTACTACTACTACCATAAATTAATACTATACTGCTACCACCACCACCATATACTGCTTCTTACACTACATAATATCTACTAATATAAAAAACTGCACGTATTACTTCCATTAATACAAATAAGTGACTAAGATAAGCTAAGTAGCATGTGGAAGAATGGTGGTGGTGGAGTTAATTGGGATGGGGGGAATGGGGAGGGTGGAAAAAAGGGGTTGAGTAAAGGATGTCAGGAATGAGGAAGACGAGAGAGAGAGAGAGAGAGAGAGAGAGAGAGAAGAAGAGAGAGAGGAGAAGAGAGAGAGGAGAGAGAGAGAGAAGGAGAGAGAGAGAGAGAGGAGAGGAGAGAGAGAGAGAGAGAGAGAGAGAGAGGAGAGAGAGAGAGGGGGGGGGGGGAAGGGGGGGGGGGGAGGCGTCAGTGTAGAGGTAAACATGAGAGGATCAATAACCCAACCCAGGCTTTGGAGAAGGTGACACCAACACCCTCAGGAGGCAGCCTTTACACCTGCCCTCACGTGGGTCGCCAGGTGAAAGGCCGCGCCCTTCTATGTAGGTACTGTACACACCAACCGCTCAATGGATGGTTTTTGAGTGAGGTATTGAATATGTATGGTAGAGACAAAGCTCCAGATAAAGTTATCTAAAGCAGCAACCAGTAGCTGATAAATATTTGATATTTAAGGTAAGTTTATGCCATGTAAATAAGGTCACCTACAGGACGCCGCTATATATAAGAATGTATGGACGTTTGGCCTTAATTTTTTTTAACAAAATTGACTTAGGCTGTAACGGGGCAAAGCAATGAGAATGTGGTTTCACCAATTGGGTCACCATTACACCAGACAGCGGCGGAAACAGAGAAAGTTGAGACACTTTAAGAAGGAAAACGGATATGGAGACAAGACAGCCCGCCAGCCCGTCCCTTCCTTTTAAAGCCCGGTTCCCACCTTTCCGCTTGTACGGCCGCCATACAACAACAAAGACGTCACAATGACGTCACAACAAAGTCTACCGCACCGCCGTACCGCTGTACGACCGCCGTACAAAGTTAAATTCAAGTCATCTCTCCCGCTCGGCGGTGTCCGCTCGAGCGGAGTTGCCAACTGTGCCCAGTTACCACAAATACCACTCAAGCGGTGATGATGGTGACGTCATTGTTGAGCGTGTTGTTGTAAGACGGCCGTACAAGCGGGCTGATGGGAACCGGGGTTAAGGCCGGTTCCCACCATCCCGCTTGTACGGCCGCCATACAACAACAATGACGTCACCATCATCACCGCTTGAGTGGTATTTGTGGTAACTGGGCACAGTTGGCAACTCAGCTCGAGCGGACACCGCCCAGCGGGAGAGATGACTTGAATTTAACTTTGTACGGCGGCCGTACAGCGGTACGGCGGTGCGGTAGACTTTGTTGTGACGTCATTGTGACGTTATTGTTGTTGTATGGCGGCCGTACAAGCGGGATGGTGGGAACCGGGCTTTACTCATCAACACACCTTCATTACGAGTAACGAGTAGATCCGCCCCTAGCATGATGACTTAAGGCCCCCATCCACGGTACGATTGGTCGTACGATCTGATCCGACAGACCTGATCCGATGGATATCCTACCACCCACTAACGATCCGACCGCACCTCAGGATCAATTCAGTTGGTGATAGAAACGGTGGAGAGCGGTTCCCATGATGGGTCTAAGCAACGAGGATCGAATCACTTTTGATGGAATCTGATACCACAACTGAGGAGCGTAAACATCATCCGCGCTCGCACCAAATTTCATAGAGGCAGTTATTTTCTTAATATATTTCCGGAACACACTTCTCATATTGTTTTTTTTTTTTTTACTGTTTCAACATTAGCCTCACTGTCGCTCACTGTCCCGCTCCTTGAGTTTCTCTACCAATACTTCATAAGCTGCATTTTTCTTATATGTCCCAATGTTTGAACATTTTACACGGTATTTCAACACCTTCGTGACAAAGGATCTTTCCCTGGAATTGGTGCAACAGCTGAAAGGATAGGGGAACATGGAAAGGTGAGGCAGATCACCCACGGCAATTTGTCAGCACGTCTGCAAATGCTCCCCGACACTGTATTTATCCATTTACTTTTTGCTTTTTATTTCCCACAAACATTCAGTTTCTATATAATTGGATGAATTCTGTCCAAAAGTGCTTGTCATCAAAGAAACAATTCATCTTGGTAATCCTCTCGCGACGCTGTCAGTGGCGAAACTGACGGTTGGCCTCACGATCAGCACACTCACGGTGCGATCCGGTCTGAACCGGATGATCTGTCGGATCTAAAAACCAAACACTGCTTGGTCGCATCCGACCAGCTGTCAGTCGGTCGGACAGACCAAAATCACCCCACTCACGATCCAATCTGGTTGGATCCAACCAGATCTGTCCGATGGTCGTACGACCAGATCGCACCGTGGATGGGGGCCTTTACACGCAGCACCCAGGAGACTTGACGAACCAGGATATATTACTAACATCCCTTCCATGACGTCTGCATTTAATGGTGTCTACGGGGGACAAGCCATCGTGGCAATTTGTGTGTGAGTGATTACATTGTGATAAACTTCCTTGTTGCTGCACTGTTGTTTTGTTAAGACTGAAGGCACTTGCATCCTGTTTATCTAATACAAATCGAGTCATGAAAATGTTTGTATCGTGTCTCCAGTTGTAGTAAAGCAGAAGTCCCAACAGCCAAGTCACAATGTCAAGGGCTAAAACCCGGTTCCCACCATCCCGCTTGTACGGCCGCCGTACAACAACAATAACGTCACAATGACGTCACAACAAAGTTTACCGCACCGCCGTACCGCTGTACGGCCGCCGTACAAAGTTAAATACAAGTCATCTCTCCCGCTCGGCGGTGTCCGCTCGAGCGGAGTTGCCAACTGCGCCCAGTTACCACAATACCAG
>JACEEZ010018623.1:0-12588 GCA_016584305.1 Chionoecetes opilio | reverse complement strand
TCTTTTTCCCTCTTTGATTTTCGCTGTGCAGAGCGCAAAATGTCCGATGATGTGTTTTTCAAGAGCTATGCGTCGCCGGGTTCTTCAAGGGTCCCACTGAAACTCTAAAACCCCCAGCAAAAATGGGCCCTATGGGGCCTGTGTGGGCTTGTGGGGTACGTTCGGCCCCGGCGGCAGGGCGAGGGTTTTTGGCAAACGGATGAACCCGAGTCGGCCCCTGCAGCGGGAACTGTATATCGGGCCAAATTATTGAAAATTCGTCAGGCCCAACACAGTCTTCTTGACTCGGCCAAGGAAATATTTTAAGTGGAGGGACATGAATGGCCCGGGCCGAAGACTTAAATAGGGTTCAAAGCTGGAAAAGGGTAGTTTTTGATTAGGGGGTGAATCGTAGCCAGCTGTTGGGCCACTCCCCACCCGTTGTGACGGCATTGTCTCGAAGCCAATTTCAAAAATTCCAGGGAAGTGCCGGGGGCCCCCCCGCGGCGCTACATTTACTGCTCTACGGGCCTCTCGGGCTGAGGATCGATTCATCTACTCCACACAGATTTTATAAAGGTACGTAGGAAAGGGGTTTTGAGGGACAACTTAAGAGGATAAATGCTCAAATATATAAAAAGACTTAAAAAAGCCTCAGAACTTTGCCTTTCCCAAAAAATTCTAGAGCCCTTTTCCCCCCCCAAATTAGTTTTTTTTTTTTTCCCCGACCTTAACAGATCATTTCAGATCCCTCTAAACGTAAATAAAAAAGTGGGGAAAATGCCCCCCTTTTCAACCCCCCTGCCCCCCTAAAACCCCCTCTGGATCCCCAAAATATTTTTACAACCTAACCTCACTATAACTTTCCCAAACCTTCCAAAACCCCCCTACGAGATTAGGCGGGGAACTAGAATTTTACCAGGTTTTAGGTTGGGTTAAATGGGTAGGTTAAAATTAATTTTTTTGGTCCTCTAGGAGGTTTTGAAAAGGTTAGGCTTGGGTTATAGTGAGGTTAGGCTGGTTATATTGGGGTTAGGTTAGGTTATAGTGGGGGTAAATTTATAATTTTAATATTTCCATGATATTTTGGGGGGTTTCAGGGGTGTCGTTTAGGGGGAGGGAGGGTGAAGGGCAGCTCTCCTCCCTTTATAATTACGTGTTAGGGGTATCAAATGATTGTGAAGGTCTGGAGAAAACCCCCCCCGCAAATAAGGGGGGGAAAAGGACTTTAGAATTGTACCGTTCAGGGATTTAAGTAAAAAGCTTGTGGGGGGAAGATGTTTACTTGGTGTTTGGGTTTACTGTAATGCAGTTTAAAGCATTACGGGCATGATTTTAAACGCCTAAAGTTTGAACTGACTTTTGCAGCATTTCAACCCCCTAAACCCGAGGGAAATGAGATATAACACATGGGGGTCTGGAGGGGCAAAATCCCCCCCCCCCTCCCAGCGAGGTTAAAATAAGGAAAAGTAATCAATGCCCAGGCGGGTTTATTTAACTAGGGGGGGGGGGTTCTAAATGGGGCAGCCCCCCCGTTATGTAGGAGAATTTTGGCAAAAGGGAATTGTAAAAACTGCTTTTTACGGGTGTTGTGTGAATGGGTGTCGATGACCCTTTTGGGTACAGCAGTATGACCCTACTGGGCTAATATTAAAACATGATTGTCTTTTTTTAAGTCTTTTTCCCTTTCTACGTTTCTATAGATGTGTTTTTTCCCTCTTTTCCACACCTTCCCAAAAAAAGCGTTTGCTTGTAAAGGGGTTTGCAAACCCCAACCCTGTTATAATCATCATAAAATATTGTAAAATGGCAAAATAATAAAAGTGGTAAAGTGTTAAAGTGTTAAAGTGATGAGAACGAGTGTGAAAGTAGCAATGAATGTTGTGCAAAATAAAATGTTTCTTAGGCTAGGTTAGTTTAAAGGGAAAGGCTAAGTTAGGTTAGTTTAAGAGCAAGGCTAAGTTGGGTTTATTTTTAAGGGAAAAGGCTAAGTTAGGTTATTTTGAGGGTTAGATTAATTTAGTTTAATGGTTTCTTGGGTTTTATTATTTGATACTTTTACAAAGGGGAAATGTTTTTTTCCCGTCCAAAACTTTAAAAAAGTTATTTTTAAAAAGCTGTCACTATTTTTAACTGTCATCTTCTTTTTAAAGAAGAAACCTGCCTCGGTTCTACTGCTTTTTGATACATTACAAGGCACGTAGTTATAACTCCCCCTTAAACTTGAAAATCTGACCATTAGCAGATTTCTAAGAATTTTGGTATTTAAAACCTTTAAATTGAGTTTTGGGTTAAAAATTTGTTCTATTTATGTATCGGTTGTTAAAATATGGTCTTTTAAAAAAAATGGGAAATGCCTCATTTTGCAGTTATCCCCATTACTTTTGTTCGGTTAGGTACGCAACCAATGCCCTGTTAGGTTAGTGGCTTTTATTTACACACTCTGGCCTGATCTCAATTCTAGGTAAAGATGCATTGGGGGGTAATGAAAATTTTTGGAAAAAAGGAAAATTAGTTAAAAATGCGAAAACCTTTGGAACAAAAGTTTCAAAAAAATTTTCCGGTTTTGAAAAAAAATAATAAATGGTTAATTTTTACCAAGTTGGGTAAAAGTTTTTTCTAAATTTTTCTTTTTTTTTCAATCCCCCAGAAATTAAAAAGGGGGGGGCCCAAATTTAAATTTAATATAAAATATTTAAATTTTTAAAATTTTAAAATTTTAAAAATTTTATTTTTTTTAAAAATTTTTTATATATATATTATAAATAAAAATTATATATAATATATAAAAATAAAAAAAATAAAAAAAAATCTTAAAATAAAAAAAATTGAAAAAAAAAAATTTTAAAAAAAAAAAATTTAAAAAAAAATTAAAAATATATAAAAAAAATATAAAAATTAAAATTAAAAAAAAAATTAAAATTTACATCTTAAAAAAAAAAATATAAAAAATTATATAAAGTAAAAAAAAAAAAAAATAACCAAAAATAAAAAAAAAATAATTAAAAAATAAAAAAAATGAAAAAAAAAATATAAAAGATAAAAAAAATTTTAAAAAATCCAAAAAACCCCCAAAATAAAAAAAATAAAAATACTTTATAAAATAAAAAAAAAAAAAAATTAAAAAAAAAAAAAATATAAAATCAAAAAAACCCCCATTTTTTTTTTTTTAAATAAAATTAATTTTTTTATCTATCTACTACCCCTCTATCTATCTATCTATCTATCTATCAAATTTTTATTATTATTATTAAAATTTTTTTTTAAAAATTTTATCTATTATCTATTATTATAATTATTTTTTTAAATTATTTTTTAATTATTATTTATATATTATTATTATTTTTATTCTTTATTTTATTTTTAAAATTATTATTAAAAATTATTATTTTTAAAAATTTTTAAATAATATAATATATATATATATAATATAAAATATATATATTATATATATATATATTGGTGCATCTATTGGCTTATTTTTTTCTTTAAAAAGGGGGGGGGGGGGCATGGCCCGCAGGGCCTCCCCCTCGGTACCCCCACTTTTGTGGTTATTTTGGGGTTTTGGGGTTAAAAGGTGAAATTTAAAAGTGATTGCGGGTTTAAACATCTCTTTTGTGAAGATTTTTGCCGATAGAACAAAAAAGAACTGCAAAGATTTATGAAAATTAGAAGTGCATGGACATGAAATCTAATTTTAGTTTTTTTTTCAGAGCAACTTGTGATCAAGCCTTTTAGGTGGTAAAGAAGGCCCCAACATGGGAGCATGGCACATGGTATTTAAATTAAAAACAGAAGGCACCCTGGCCTGTGTACAGGACAGCCCCTGCACACGACAGATGGGGGGAATTCTATCATTTATCCGTTTCTATGGGGTTGGACTGAACACCTCTAGTTGTATAAGTTTCTCATGGTTTTGGTTTAAAATGATAATTTTTTTTTGATGCATTTCGGTTATCTTTTTCCTTAACCTAACCAAAACCTAATTTACAGAGATTGATAGACTTTTCAGGCTACATTTTCCTTTTTTTCTGTTTAACGCGATTTTCCCAAATGTCTTTTGAGGTTAGACGATCCCCCCCTACTTACCCAATTTTTTTCTTGGCGTTCTCATTTAGATTTGCGATCTCAATATTCATGACTTTCCCCTTAGACATAGTTTATGAAAAGTGCTTTAGCAGGATAAAGTCCCATAAGAGCCATAAAAGTCTTTCCCCGTTATAAAATATCGTTTTTGGGTAAAATTATAATATATAAATTTTAATATATATAATATTTTAATTTTATTAAAAATTATATATATTTTAAAATAATTATAAATTTATATATAATATATAAAAATTTTATATATATATTATTTTATTATTATGAATAATTTATTGATTTATTTAATTATTTATTTTTTCATTCTGTTTTATTTGGGTTTTTTTATTTTGTTATTTGTCTGTTCATTAAAGAAATTTTTCCACATTTATCTGGACTTTTTTTTTCCACTTTTGTAAAAAATACATGTTATATTCTTTTTGAAATTATATTTATATAACAATTACTTTTTGTTTATTTACGTATTTTAAATTGTAGCAGCCTGATGGTGTATTAGGGCACACATTGTGATTGCTCTGATGCCCGTGCCAGACGCCCCCAACCACAGGCAAGACTGATATCTGCAGCCGAGACTGATGATTAGGGTTAATTTTAAGTATTTGTGATAATTCTTATTCTTGTTGCACTATAGGCCCCATTGGTCCTTAGCTCATACTGTAGAGTTAGAAAACCATTCAATCCTGGAACAGGTTTTTTCCCCTTCACAAAACCTTGTTCATTTAAAATGGGGCGGTGTAGCGCGCCGAAATAGCTGCCCCCGCCCCCGGATGCTACCCCGCCACGGACTACGCACACGTGGATGAGTCTACAGGAAAAAATGGCCCCCCCTCCAGGGCCCCAAAATTATATCAATTTGCTTATTTAACCTAAATAAAATCACAAAATTTAAACCCAAACCTATCTTAAACCTAAAAAAACCCCAAATCAAAATTAAACAAGCCTTTAACTTCACTTAAATTTAACCTAATCAAACTTAAGTAACCTAAAATACCCTTTCTATTTCATATAAAAATAAATGTTTAAATTTTGGTTAAAATTTAAAGGTTTTGGGGTTTTGGTTTTTATTTAGGTTTTGGTTAAATTTTGGGTAGGTTTGGAGTTTAAATTTGTAGACTTTGGTAAATAAACGAAATTTACGATAATTTTGGTCCAGGGGGCGTACGTTTTCCTGTGTGAGTCATCTGGTAAACGTGCGGCATCGGGCCGGGTAATAGTCGGCTGCTACACCGGCATTAGGAACGGTAAAGCGATTTTAGCTGCTTTTTGGCCCCGCTTGTGGCACTATTCGCTGCTATATTGGCCCACTTGGGCACTATTCAAAAGCTAAGTCGGCCTGTTTTGGCACTATTCAAATGTAAATCGGCCGCTTGTGGCACTATTTGGATGCTAAAATCGGGGCCTGCTTTTGGCACATTCAGTTGCGTGTAGGCCCGCTTATGGGCATATTTGGGTGCTAAATGGTTGTTGGGCACGATTCGTTGCTGTTTAGGCCCGCTTATGGCACTATTTGGATCTAAATCGGCTTGCTTTTGGGGACGATGCGTTGCTGTGTTGGCCGCTTATGGCACGATATAGATGCTTGCGCCCGTTTGGGGGTCAGTAGTGGGAATAGTTTGGTTACGTTTGCCCACACAGATCTGACACGAAAACGTAACGTAAACCCACCAGGCCCGGGTGCAAACAGTCGCACAAGTTTTCCCCCTCCGCAGCCAGGCCGTAATTCATTACGTTTGCCGATTCAATGCCAATATGCCCCTTTTTTGATT
Organism: Chionoecetes opilio; assembly: GCA_016584305.1. NCBI lineage: Eukaryota > Metazoa > Arthropoda > Malacostraca > Decapoda > Majidae > Chionoecetes > Chionoecetes opilio. Next base: position 6,739 of record JACEEZ010018623.1, on the reverse strand, counting down.
TGCCGGCATAATTTGATGCCCCGGGCCCGTCATGACAATGTTTGTGGGGGAGTGTTTGAAAATGCCCACCCCCGGTTAGCGTAGTGTACCGAGTGGTTAGCCGCTCGGCCACAACCCCAGAACCGGGGTTCGATCCCCCGGGGGGAGCGAGACCGACGGGTGGTTCTTTGTAAAAACCCCAGCCCCTGCCCCCCCCCGCGTGAATGGGTTTGGGTGTTTGCCGGGGGGTTTTGACCCCCCTCCCGGGGTGGTGGCTTCGGCCAACACTAAGCTGGTCAGCGGTATATCCCTAACGGCTCTCTGCGGAAATTATCCTCTAAACAAACACAACAAAAAAGGGACAGACGAACAAACAGACAGAGAGAGACAGACAGACACAGAGAGAAGCCGCAACTTCGTGCTCGTGCTCGAGCTTCCCATAGGCCCTACAAGTACCTAGGGGATTGCATTAGTTTTCCAATGGATGTGGAAAAGCAAAGTCTGAAAAGATCAGCGGGTTGGTCGACTTGGGGAGTGTGGCAAGGTGAGGCAAGCAAGTAATGATGTGTTGAGGGAAGTGGTGGAAAAGTGGTGGCTGTCCCAAGCATTATGTATGGTATGGAGGTGAATTGCATGGAATGGAGAGTGAAATAGGAGATATTGGAAGTGGGACAAAAATAGAAGTAGTCAAGAATGGCCACTGAATGCCCAGGTAGGCAGCGACTGAAGGTTTACGAGTGAATGGGATGAGTCATTTGGGACATTCGAAAGCAGCACTCAGGTATAAATCAGACTGGAACGAATGGGGAACAAGATTGGCACTAAAAGTTTATTTGTGGAGTGAATGTAGTTAGTAAAATTGGGGAAGCGATGAAAAAAAATGGTAGAGAGAATGGATTGCGATTTGTTGGTGGCTGTATCAACTGATAGATGAAAGACCGAATGTAATGGACCCAATTTACTCTAGGCGTTGAGTAAGGATTGATTTGACATCTTCAAGCCTCATATAGTTGGGCAGTGATGTTGATTTTTCTATGTGAACAGTATTTTTGATGATACAGTCCATTTAAGTGCAGGAAAATGTATAACGCTCTAAACGACTGGCGCTAGTGTTGTGACGTCATAGCACAAACACAGAGCAAAAACAGCTGTCAAGCGGCCGCTACTATTAGTGATAGCTACCTACTAATACACCGACTTGCTATTACCCCTACTACCGCAAAGATGACCAGTAATTCCTCCTTCAAGTGATTGTAGTAGGTATTCACTGTTTTGTGAATATGTCAGTTGTAGTTTTATAGGAAAAAGGTTGATAGACAGAGATAAGTGGCCCGTGACACCTAACAAGTGACGACTTCTGGATCGGCATTCCTTATAGGGAGCTTAAATGACCTGCAATGACATGTAAGCTACACAGTAGACAATCATAGAGGAACAGGTAGAAATGTATGCTTTCTTTCCCCACATAGCAAAACATACACCCTCGTGCACTCTCGCACCACTACAACCTTTACTAACCATACATTTCTCCCTGTTCCTCTAGGAGTTCGTCTAGCTGTCCTAGCTGGTAGCAATTTCATTGCAGTTTCAATTTAAGTCCCTATAAAGGATGCCGATCCCAGAAGTCATCACTTGTCTGGTGTCTACGGGGCCTTTGCTCTGTCTATCACTTTTTCCTTATAAACAACAACTTACATATTCACAAACACAGTGAATACCTACTACATCACTTGAATGAGGATTACTGGTCATCTTGCGGTAGTGGGGGTAATGCAAGTTAGTTATTTTTAGTAAAAAAAAAACTAAAAATTTGCGGTTTGTGAGCCAAAAAAAGCCGATCACTGACGGCGAATCCGAGTTTGCAGTTACTACTCACCAACCAATGACAGCCGTTCCGCCGTGTTTGATATTTTGGCCCCAAAAGGCCATATATTTCTTTATGGTGATTTTCTCAGCAAAAAAAATTGATACAGTGATATGTAGCCTATATTGCCCCCAAAAGCTTTATAATACTCCGTTTTTTTTAGGTGTGAGTAAATTGGTCCATTGAAGGGAAGATGTTGAATGGTGTGAAGAAGGCCTTGAGGGGGGATGGAGAAATGGAAAAACTAGATCGATAGATGGGAAAGTATGTGGGCTGAGTATGGAAAAATGAAAGGAAAAAAAACCGAATGGTATAAGGAGAAAGGGGAAACAGCGTATAAATGTGATGAGGGAAACCCCGGGGGGGCGACCTTCTCTTCCAAGCCAGAACACAGTGCTTAGGGCCGTACTTTTAAAACCCCTTCCGCCCGGGCTGGCGATCGCCTCCCGATGCTCCCCAGGGAACGCCACCTCGGGAAACCTTACTTTTAAACAGGTTTTACCCCAAACCCCTGGCGAACGCCGGGGTTGGCGGCTGATGTTCGCCAGCGCTAACCTTCTCCTATTCTCGCTCGCTCTGCAAATGGCGCTTGAAATCGGGGGAAATTCAAGTTTGTTTACATCTACGTGGGAACCACTGCTAAATGCGAGCTGGCTCTCTTAAGCAACCTTATATCCACGTGGATAAGGGGTGCTCATTCCCCCTCATCAAGGAGTATTTGAGGGCAAAAAATGACAAAAACTCCCAATTTTAATGCTGATTGCTCTTTATACTTTTTTTCCGGGACAGTACTGTTATTAATAATTAAAGTTCGTTCATCACGAACTAACGAGCAAAAATATTATATGCTCTTAAGGCGTTGTATATTAACCTTTTAAGCTTATTTACCCCCTAACCGTGCAAAGTTTGGGTATTATTCGGTAGGGGGTTTCCCAAAAGTCCAGGATTCTTCCCTACTTTACATACGGTGGTTTACTCCGTTTAAAGTGGTTTTGCCCCTCGGCTCACAACCCGAAAAAATCCCGGGTTAGATCCCGGGGGGAGCAAAGATGATGGGTGGTCTTTTTTTTTAAAACCCACCCCTGCCCCACCCACAGTAAATGGGTCCCGGGGTGTTGCGGGGGGTTTGTACCCCCCCCCGGGGGTGGGGGGTTTCTCCAACACATAATTGCTGCAGCGGTAGATCACTACGCTCTGGGGGAATTATCCTCAAAACAAAAAAACATCATCGTGTAAATTTTTCATTATGAATATTTTGAACCCATTTCCCTGGTAAATTGAAAAATAATGGGTTTTTACATTTACTACCGAAAATTACCGTTTTTTCACCCAAAAACTGTTAAAAAGTTAAATTAGTTGGGGTTTAGAGGGGGGTTTTTGGTTTAGTAACAGATATAAAGAAAAAAAAAAAATTATCAATACTATGGCTGGGAGGGACCAATTAGGTTTGCGGGGCGGGGGGGCCCCCCCACCCTGAAAAAAAAACATTTATTTCCCAAAACAGTGCCGATTCTTTCAAAACACATCAAAACTATTCGGAAAATAATTTTTCGCCTCAAAATCAGTATGCCCATTCCGAAATTTTACCAAAAAGTTCTGAATTTATAATTTAAACTCGCTCACATTATCTAAGTGAAACAATATATCTATACTTCCTGTAGGGATATTTTTAAAGATCAATCACCACTTAACCAAAAATGCAACAGTCGTAAATTACTTCCGAAATTTAAATTAGGAATATTTTTATCCCCGCTTAACCAACTGCAGAAATCGTCATATTTCCCAGTACGATATTAAAGACATCATTTTTTAATGGGGTTTTTGGCTTATTTTGATAGGTTAAAAGTAGGGTTAGGTTAGTGAGAAAAAAGGTAGGGTTGGGTTATGAGTCTAAAGGTAGGGGTTAATTTTTCCTATCCTATGGGTTACGGGTTTTGTACAAAAGTTGTTTCGTAGCCGGTTTTGTTATTGTTTCGTACACGACTTTTATTTTTTGTACATTCGTGATTGGTTTCGAAACTCTAGTTAACTCGATGAGTGCCGAAACGACTTGGTTTATATAGCTATAAACAACTTTTTGGTTTACTAATCTACGGGTGTACGAAAAAACCTTGTGTACGAATGACTGCACCCGCTCCTATACACTCCCCTTTCCTACTAAAAGCCTCTTATATCTCTGAAAGTAGTGATTTGCGACAAAAACTCATTGAGATAATTTTTCTCAGAATCTTTTTAGTAAACAGAAACCATTCACATTTAACCTAACATCCCCACTTAAACATGCTACCACTATCAGATATTTCCGGTATTTAGAATAATAAATACGTTCCCCTTAACCTAACCTGCTTAAACTATCGATACTTCCCAAAGGATTAAAAACTTAAATATAGTTCCCACTTAACCTAACTGCCCCAATCAATCATACTTCCAAAGGCAATTTTGATATTTAAACATTTTTAAACTCATTCACCCCTTAAAAAAGTACATAGACAAAAATATAGGTTTGGATATTAAAAATTAGGAAATGTTTTATATTTTTATTACCAACCAACTTTTAATTCCAACTCATCTCGCTAGGAAAAAATCTAGGTTCTTTCTGTTTTCAAGTTTGTCTTGCAATCTGATCCATTCTGCTTTGGGGGGATCAAACACTTCTATTCTTCAAAATCAGCTGCGCCATAACGGAAAATAATATGAAACAATAAAACCTAACATTCATTTAAAATACTGTAAGGATTTTAAATCGAGAAAATAAATCACCCAAAAATAAGTTCAGACAATTAAACATTTTTAAAACATTCATGACAAAAATTTCGTCCTCAAAAAAAGTAATGCGCATAATAAAATTTTGTTAGGTTAGTGAACTACAAGGGGGTCCGGGGGGGCACATGCCCCCAGTTATTCAGAGGGTATTTTCAAAAGGGGGATTGTTGAAAATGCATATTTTACCCTTTTAATTGTAACAAAAGTTGTAATCATTTTAAATTTATTTGATTAAACCAAATAATAAAAAAGGTAAATATTTTACACTGGGCCCGAATTCCCTAACAATTGGGGGCAGGGGTTTTTTTACCTTATTGTATTCTAGGGAAAATTTCTCTCAATGACTTCCCTCGCAAAACATTTACTTTTGGGATTAATATAAAATTCTATTTTTCGGGAGGGGAGAGACAAGTGTTTTGTGCACCTCCCTCTTCTTCCTCTTGTGACCTGCATCACCTCTATTCTTCCCCTTTCCGGGACCTTTTTTAATGAGGATTTGACTTTTGTTAGGTTTTAAAAATGGGGTTAGGGTTAGTGATTTATACCTCCCCTAGGAAGGGGAGTGTATGGGGGGGGATGCAGTCAATTCTTACATCTTTCGTGCACCAGTAGATTTTACCCAAAAAAATTTTTTTCGAGTCTATTGAAAACCATAGTGTTTCTCAATCACTCAATTGAACGTTACATAGAGTCGAAACGACATCAGTATTTCCAAAAATCAAAAACAGTGTAGAAAAAAACTAACAAAACCGGGTACGAAACCCCTGTAACATAGGGTTTTTGGTTGTTAATTTTCATATCTCCTATAGTTTTAGGGGGTTTCGTACACAGGTTTTTTTAGTTGTTTTGTACACTGATTTTGAGTTTTTTCGTACATACGTGATGTCTTTCGTAACTCTAGTAGTAAAGTTAACTCTGACTGATGTACAAACGATATGGTTCATATAGATACGAAAAAATTTTTGGTCTACTAATCTATGGGTACGAAACAACTTGTGAACGAACTGACTGCACCCCCCCCTATACACTCCCCTTCCTACTAAAAGCATCTTTATCTCCGAAAAAAGTGATTTGCGACGGAAATCATTTAGAGAAGTTTTCAAATCTATTAAAAGGGAAAAAGAAAACCCTACTCTCAAAGGTGTTTGAAATTTTGGTCCTAGTGTAAAAATTTATCAATAAAAAAAAATTTATGTCGGGGAACACTATTATAAAGCACGTTCCCCCTTAATTATGAGGGTCAGAGCCCCTGCATAGCTCAAGGTAAAAACGCCCTCACCAAAAAATAACCTTTACATTTTCAAAAAAACACTTCAATTCATCTGATATACAAAAAAATAAAATATTTTATGGGGGAGCACAATTATCATAGTCACGTCTCACTGAATTCTTATGAGGTGAAGGCCTCTGCTATGCTTAGTGTAAATACCCCATCACCAAAAAATCCAATTATACAATATTGGGAATATGGGCCCCCAAAACCAATATATATTGGGGGAAAGGCAAAATACACTCACCTCGGGGGGGTGGTGGAGGTGTCGGTGCTGCCTGCGTTTTGGGCCCGATGGTGTTTTTTGAAAATAATTACGCTTATTTTCCATGAAAAACGCCTTACCTATTTACCCTCGCAAAAGGTTTCCTATCTATGAAATGCTTAGTATTGAAAAAATAAAAACTGAATGCAAAAATTTGATCGCCCGGTAAGGGGGCCCCCTCACCAGAAATCACTTTGCCAGGCTTTCCAATACTTTCCTTCGCCACCCTGGCGGAGAGCGCCTGGCGGGCGCTCGTGCGTTTAAAAAGAATCCTGAGCGCCTGGCGAACGCTTTCCCCCAGCCCTGGCGAAAGATTTTAAAAGTACGGCCCTTAGATGTCAAGCAAGGAAACTACAGATTCCGATCAGGCAGGGGAAATGTGCCAGATTGTTCATGGGGAGGTAAACAGGGAACATGGATACTAGAAGTAAAGTATAGCGGGGGGGGAATGGAAATATGCGAGTGGTTTTGACTAAATGGGAGGGGGCTGAATGAGGTGGTTTAAAGGGCAGGAAGAGAATGGATGTTTTAGCTGGGCTGTGTGGGAGACAATTTACGATGATTGGCAGGAAAGAAATTTTTTGGAAAGAATGTGGGT
>JACEEZ010018622.1:10000-20984 GCA_016584305.1 Chionoecetes opilio | reverse complement strand
TTTTGGGTGTACAGTGATTAAAAGTGGTCTTTTGTGAGGCGTAATTATGAGCCTATCACAACCGGGGTTAGAGAGCGAAAGGGAGTGTTTTGGATCGAGACGATTAAACAGCCGGTCACCCCAAACGCCGGTAGTAGATAACATCAGGGGTTACGTAGTTTATTTAGTGGGATATTAAAATTGGGGTTTGGGGTCATGGCCTGGTTCTGCCCCTTAAAGGGGCCACCCAAGGGCGTTTCCAGCATTCGGAATAATAATTAAATTATCAACTACAATTTTTTTTTAGTGACGTAATATTGCTTTTTATTTTCTATTAACTTAGTTTTAAACTAAATCATGGCGAAATTAGCTATGAATTTTTATGGGCAAAATTAGAAATGCCACCGAAATATAATAGTGTGAGGCCCAAATTAAAGGGAAATACCTATTGATTATATTGATTTAAAGACGGTCTCCCATTGTTAAATGAAAAGGAATAAAATAGGAATTTATTCCTAATGTGGGGAATTAAAGCAAGGGGGGATAAAAAGATTCCAAATTTGGTTATAAATTAAAAAGAACGGTCAAAATTTTCGATAAAGAAATTGAATTGGGGGATTATGGAGTGTGCCATATTCCTAAAATGCTAAAGCTTTTTTAAACCCCAAAATTTTTGCAAGGTTTTTGAGCGGGAAACAGGGGAATCAATATTGTTACACTTAAGGGTAACACTTATCACCACCCTTAGAGTTTAAAGATCTCTCTTTAGTGGGTTTTTTACCCTGCGCCTTTTTGATTTACGCAAAAAAAACTCCCTGAAATTTAAAATTTCAAACTTCTCAGCCTACCAGAAAACCCACTAAGACCTTAAAATAAAAGATACAATCTCTAAATCCGGGGGCACTTCAGGAGTACAAGAATAAATTGTGACTTATGTGAGGGGGAACATACCCCTCCACATGAAATATCTTTCAGTTTGTTCCACGAGAGTTGAAAGGTTATGGCCTTGGAAATTTCCCCTACCTGTCTCCGTGGTAAAAATGCTTCAAAGCATCCCCAAAAAGTTAAAACTTTAGGAAATGTAAACATTTTCATAACATCGCTCTTTGCCCCAAACTGTGATAACAACTAAACCCCTACATGTTAAAAAGGGCATCCTAAAAAAGGTAGTTCACCAGCTTTTCCCCCTGCAAATTGAAAGGAGCCCAATGGTAATGCAGTCTGAAAAGAAAATTTTTAAACATGGGCCAAAGATTTTTCATAAGTAGGAAGATTTTTTAATTTGTTACAACTACCCATAAAAAAAAGTGTTTTTTAGCCTACTTTTTCTTCCCAAATATAGAGACTCAAACCTTGAAAAGTTAAAACCCCTGCCCAAATTGGGAAAGATAAAAATGTAGGGTACTGCTGTAGTTATTAAAAATTTTGGTATTAGTTTAACTGTTAATGGACAAAAAGACACAGCTAAATCTGGGTAATGGTTTTAAAACTAGTAAATATACCTTGGGGGATTTGATGTCCTTTTCAATTAACACGGGTCGAAAAAAAAAAATCGAAGATAGGGTTTTCGGGACTAAAAGCTGATTATAGGTAAATCGACCCTGTAAAACTCCAATCTGATGTTAAATTTAATTATCACTTTCCATTTTTTGAGAACCAGACGCAATTCATGAAAAAATATGGGAAAAATCGCAGAAATGGGTTTCCAATGTTTTATTTTAAACTTTAACTTTTCTTTTCTCAGCCTATTTAGGGGTGGGGTTTTTTTTGAGTCAGTGTGGTTTGTGCAGTGGCAGGGGGGGGTGTGCCCCTGCGTTTGGCGAGGGGTTGCGGGCTTTTACATTTTTCCTACTGATCGTAGGCTATTGCATTTTTTTTAACTTTTTTTTTCTTTGCAGATATGATGTTTTGTTTTTAGTGGAGTCCAATTTTTGTTGTTTACCGTATAAGTATCTGTCCGGTGTGAGGAGCCCGTAAACTGTGTGAATGTACGGACAGTTTTGTTACATAGCGGGAAATTTTTTTAACCCGTGACAGTCTGAAAAACCTCAAAAGGGGTTTAAAGAGCTTATCTGCTTACTTCAAGTGCCGTATGGGTTCAAATAAAAAGTGGGCCCCTCACGTAGCATGCCCCCCCTGTGTGAACACTTGAATGAAGGGATGGGGGAAAAGGGCCATTAGACAGCTTCGGCTCCAATGGTTTGGCGTAAAACAAAGGATCACAGTACTGACTGTACTTCTCCCTCCACCCCAAAGGGTAATCAGTAAAAACGCGAGCTAAAACAGGTTCCTGACGTACCTTCTCCCATCGGGCCCCTGTGCCACGGGCCCTGATCCCCCATTTTCCAAAATGTTAAATTTTGAAGTGCTATAAGTGAATCAGTTTCGAACGGGGGAGGAAAATCCCATGGAAAAGACTTTCAAGAAATGGCAGAAAACAGGGCCCAAAATTCTCAGTCGGGAAAGCTACATACCTTTGTAGGGACCTAGATCTCCCCAAAGGGGAAAAAAGTGGTCCTTGGATCTCGTCTAAAGGAATAAATTTTGCTACATGAAGAGTTCTATCCCCACGTTTCGTTAGACATAAAAAACTTTCAAGCTTCTTCAGCATGGAACACAACTTGTTACTGTTTGATGTTGACCACTCGGGAAACAACTTTGTGATCTCACACTTATGATAAGAGTAGTGGTGGCTGTTCATAATTCAGGAAAAAAACCTAAAGGCCTTTTCTTCTCATAAAGAAAAAATTTCCCGAGTGTTCCAATTGCGCATGGCCCATGAATGATGAAACTTATGAAACAGAAACTTTTTTACTGCTTTTAAAATATGAAGAACACAGGGGAATCGTGGGGGGAACCTGAAGGCAATCCCCTTGCTTCTAGGACTCCAGTTAGGTTACAAAACACATTGTTTTTTTTGTTTGTGGACTCAAGCGGCACAAACATTAAAAACAAAAGGAATGGCCAGCACGACCGAAAGACTCCCCGGGCAGGTTCAACTGTATGTCAAACCTCTTGTTGACAGTAAAAAGGGGTGTATTACCGCCATTGCATCTGAATTTGGGGGAAAATGAAAAAAATTGTAAGGCCAGGATCAAAATGGTGCGGGTTTTCAGTTTTTTGTTAGAAAATTTTTGAACGCACTGATCGGGGCCAAAAGAAAAAGGCGGTTTGTTTTCCCAAGGGCCTCAAATTCGAACACCAATGAGATAAAAGTAAAGAGCCTAAGCCGGGAAAAGCTGCTTGGAAGAGCTTTTTGCTGTTTAAAAAACTACAAGTAATTTTAACGAATTATGAAAACGAAACATGTTAAGTTTTACCAGCTTTTGGGCTCGGAGTCACCCCCAAACTTTTTCCCAACAACCCCCATTTTCCCCAACGAATTTTGGGCGCGGTCAGTGATGAGCGGGGGGGAACTTTTTTCCCCAGGACATTGCCACCAGGAAACCCGATTAAAGGACATTCATCCCAACAGATGGGGACTATTGCTGAGCACAAGTAAAAGTACCTTTCTCCTAAAAACAAAAGAGCAAACACAGAAACATTTTGATTACTTGGACAGGGGATATGTTTGTGTTAGGTTATTTTTTTGATCATATGTATTTTTAAAACCCAATTTTGAGATTTTGACTTTTCTTCTGAAAAATAGTCTAGATTGACTGTTTTTCAAACTGCGCATCTTTCTCTAAAAAAAAATCTCGAAGTTGTTTCCAAAATACAATAATTATATATTAAAATAAATTTTAAAAACAAAATTTACTTGATTTGGTTATTTTCGGATATTTCCAAGTTGGCACTTTTCGGATATTTTGGGACATAATTTTAAAAATTTTTTTGCCCGATATTACATTAGTTCCTAATAAAACCCCAAAACACCACCAGAATTTAATTCGATTAAAATATTAAAAGTAGGGGGGTTTTTTCGATTAATTTATAATTTTTACGTATATAATTATAATAGCTATTAAAATTTATAATCCGATATTTCAAAAAACTATACTGCTAGAGAAAAAACAAAGCCATTTTTTAAAACATCAGCAAAATTATCCAAACCCACACACAATGAACTCAGAAAAATTTTTGGTGTCGACCCTTTTTAAAGGCGGATTATTTTGGGCTTACCTAAGGAAGTCCAAAAAAAAATACGTCCTCTATGTTCCCAATGCTGGGTAAGGTAATAATGGGACCCCTCCCCATACTCACCAGGCCGAACAGGAGGAGAGTATTCCTATAATGCACAGCCGTATTAATTACCAAATTTGGGAACCCCTTTTTTTGCCCCCACCAATTAGTGAGGGAGTAGGGAAAGTGGGTTTTCCCGTTCATAGTCAAAACATCGTCCCTAATTTAAAATCCTAATAAAAATGTTCGGAGGGAAAAAATAACCTCAAATTTAAAACAAGATTTTGTTTTTTAAAGGGCCTACCGGGGTGAAAGGGGTTATAATAATCCCAACGGTTTTTCCCCCAGCCAGACAATCGGTAGATAATAGGGGGAACCCGATTTATCCCCCGATCCCCTTTTAGACAACAAAGGTTTTCCTTATTTAGCATACTAAATTAAAACTACTAATTTATCTTCAAATCCATAAAAAAAGGGGTAGCTCTGACCTTTGAAGTTTTTTGGGGCAGAAAAAAATACAAAAGCAGGGATTTTTGAAAAATATCACTCTTGGCCTCAGCCCCCCCAAGGAACAAAAGACCAGATTATTTGGTTGTACCCAAAACATGAGGGGATTAGTAGTGTCGAGGACGAAATTTGAAATCGTCTTCCAAAAATCACCTCCACCCATATAATTCCCCAAAAAGCCCTCATCTTTCTAAATTGGGGGGTGGAAAATCATAGGAAAATCATTTCAAGGCGGATGGCACAATATTAGCCGATATCAGGTTCAATTTTGGGTACATATGGGAACAGGGAGGGCAATACAATATAGGGGGTGCAGCCTCTGACCCCTTTGCTTTTGGGTCGTTCTGAGGCTGGAACGTGGGGCCCAGCCACGTCCCAGCCCAATTTAAATCATAACGCTAATTACCATTAAGGGCTTCTAGGCAAAAAAATTTGTTTTCACGACCCCATTTTATTTTTAACACTATTCGTGTCAAAATTTTGCTCAATCCCACCATTTAGGAGTAGTTATTTTTACTTTTTGGCTTAAAATTTGGTTCCCCTCCCTTACGCGAATGGGCCTTATGGTAAGGACACTCCTTCTCCTCTGTCAATTACCTCAAAACTTGCTTACTTTAAAAAAAATTTGAAGGTAGACTATCCCTACTAGGGCCCCCTGAACTTCCCGCAAATTGGGGATCTTAAAAAACCAAATTTAGGGAAATGGGGAGGACTATACTGAGGATACATAAACCCGGAGATAACTCTCCCCCCCAAAAGTATATGTCTGCATATTCACTTGTACCTACAGGGCTATACATTTTAAAAAAGTCAAAGACCCAAAATGCCGAAAACCCATTTAAAAAGTTCCGGCGCTATGTGGGTGGGGGGGATGTATTGAAGCGGGAAATTCGGGTTTTTTCCGGCCCCCCGTTGTGAAAAATTCCACCAAACCCCCCTTCAACAATTGGTTTAGTGGTGGTTTTCTTCCCCCCCACCCTTTTGGGGAGGTATTTTCCCCTATCGTAAGGGTGTATATATTATATTATAATATATATATATTTATAATGGGAAGGGGATTATTTAAGGGAATTAAAATAAAAGGATAGTATGGGGGTAGGGTAATTGAAATTCCTATTATATAAAGCATTTTTTACCTTATATTTGCACCTTAATTTGAAAAGCTGTTTTTGGCCGCGTCCTTTAAATTTGCACCAATTGTGGTGCCCCCCTGCCGCCTACCTGAAAGGTGACCGTGTAATTTGTTGTGGGCCCCTGCCCCCTGAGCCCGGAATTTAGTACACTTCCACCCCTTTCCGATTAAAAACTCTTAAATATATACTGGATTGGGGATATAAGATAATTGTATAGACACATTGACATAGTGTTAAAAAAAAATTGGCGTGTTAAAATACGACCAATGTTATATCCCCGCGTCAAGATAACTGGGTTATGAAACCCGCCTGACGCCATATTAAAAACACCGTTTTGCCCCTCCCCTCTGTCCTTCACGGCGGGGTCGATCACGTTGACCATACGGATAACAAGACACTGCAAGATTAATCAAGCCTACCACAAAATTTTAACCCTAATATCCACCGATAAGTATCCTAGCTAGTTGACTGGTTGGGGTATCTGTGTCGGGATGAGATAGACGATGGATTTGTATAGGTAAGACATCAAATTAGTATGTGCTTGCTAGCATAAATTTCTTCCAATTATTCTTCTTATTTGTATGGCCGCTCCTTGTTTCCTTTCTTCTATAATATAATCTTATTCCTCACTCTTACCACATCTTTCTTGCTACTGTTTCTAAATCTTGTCAATTTTTTATTATTATCATTATTTCTTCTTAATTTCTGTTTCTACCAAATATATCTTTATATTTAATAACTTGTTTACAATCCCTTATTTTATGGTCTTTGTTTTTCTTTCTTTTTCCTCTACCTTATTATATTATTGTTTTCAAATTTCAGGAGAGAGACGAGAGAGAGAGAGAGACGAGAGAGAGAGAGAGAGACGGAGAGAAGAGGAGAGAGAGAGAGAGTAGAGAGAAAGAGAGAGAGAGAGAGAGAGAGAGACGAGAGGAGATGAGAGAGGAGAGAGGATGAGCGAGAGAGCATGAGAGAGAGAGAGGGAGAGAGAGAGAGAAGGAGAGATGAGAGAGAGAGAGGAGATAGAGACGTAGAGAGAGAGAGTATGACTCTAGATTGAGAATAAAAAAAGATGGTATGAAGAGAAAGGAAGGAGGAAGGTAAAGCGTAAAGATAGGGACATACGCTATGTTGGGCGTGGCCATCAGTGCTCATCTATCTCCATCTCCCTTTGAGCCTTGGTGGGTCAATCAATCAATCTTTGGGGGCCATACGCGGGGTGGGTTTTTTTTTTTTGGGCGCGTCGCCTCGCCCACCCTACGACGCCACTCCCGGGGGTCACCACGCGCGAGATTCCCATGCAGGCTCCTTTCCCCATTTACCAGCAGCCTCTGACAAGGAAACATAGACTCTGCCCCAGCCACGAGCTTGTGGGCCACCCCTTGGCCGTCCTCCACGCCGGATGTCTCATTACAGATACAACGATGGGAAAGGATCGCGTTTCAGGGTAGCGTTGTCCACATGCCCATATAGACGAAGTTGGCGCTGACGGACTGATGCAAGTAATAGGCCCCCTCGATCAGTCTCACGGTGCAATCGCCTGATTTGACACGTAATCATCCCAGCGATACCCCATGATTTATGCCGAAGGACACTTTTATTACCAAAGGCATTGATTCGTCTCTTCAAGTCACTATTTAGTGTACTGTTTTTTTTTCTCTCACAACCCATTATAGTACAGACAGGTATCACAAAAAGTGACTTGAAGATCCGGATCTTTTGTCTTATGCACAGGATACCGACAACGCCAAATACTCACACTGAGCGAGTCCAAACACGCGTGAGCTATTGCAATCCGCCGTAAGACTTTTGACTTGACCCTCGTCATTAGCGACTGCGCCTACCAAGGTATGTAAAACTTTTCCAAGTCTCAATGTCCTCGCCACACGCATGAACAGACTGTACTGCCCTTCATCTAGTAAGTTAAAAACACCTGGACCTTGGTCTGGAGCCAGGAGGCCTCAAGTCCCAAGGCTATTCCGCCTCCTCGTGCAGAGCGCATTCGAGAGACACACCGGAACTCCAGTGACTCAGCAAAGATTACTGCATCATCGGCAATAACAAGATCAGTGATATTGTTGTTGCCGACGGATGCTCCAAAATCACTTTGATCTACAACCTTGTCCATACCCAGTCAATACAAGCGTTGAAAAGTGCATGGGGCATAGGACGCACCCTTGCTCACTCCTGATATTCACAGGGAGGAAGCGGGATTACACCCTCTACCCCACATTCACAGCACTCTCAGTCCCAGGAATAAAGGACCAGTTATCAAACCAATAAGTCTTTGAAGGATTCCCTCGAAGTCGCAGAGATCCCAAAGTGACTCACGATGCACTGAAGTCAAATGCCGCTTGAGATTCAACATAGGCTGCAAGCATCCCCTGTCGAACAATCACGCGGCGTTCCACCAGGAAGAAGCGCTAGGATACGGTCTCGTTGTTGACGTATCAGGCGTGAACCCAGACTGCTGGAGGTCTCTGATGTTCACCATATGACTGCCAAATCCGTGCCAGCCAATAGAGGGCAAATAACTTGCCTGGTACGCTGAGCAGGTAATACCGCGGTATTGGTGCAGTCTGACGGTCCCCTTTCCCTTTCCAGATAGGAGACCAGCCCCCTTTTGTGGTGGGTGAGGACCATTACCCTGGGATACCGCCCTGGCTAGTGTAACATGCGGGTGACCACAGCTTTCCTTCCCCAGGTTCCCCAGTACCAGTTATCAACCCCGAAAGGGCGAGGAACAAACAGCTGGACTTGGTCGCCGACTTGCCCCTGGACCGAATTCGAAACCAGGGCTGCAGATTCGCTAGCCACGCACGCAGCCACTACACAACGGAGGCGACATGGAATGGAGGAATAATCAATCAAAATCATTGGTGGGCCATACCGCCGGGGGGCGCGGTCGCCTCGCCACCCTACGGACGCCAATCCCGGGGGTCACCACGGCGCGAGTTCCCATGACAGGACTCCTTTCACAGTACCAAGCAGCTCTCGACACAGAACATCAACTTGCCCAGCCACGCCATCTTGTGGGCCACCATTGGCCTCCTCACGCCGGATGTCTCTACAGTAAAACCCGATTGGGAAGGATCGGTTTCAGGGTAGCGTGCCACATGCCCAGATAGCCGAAGTGGCCTGACGGACTATGCAGGTAATAGGCCTCGATTCAGTCTCACGGTTGCAATCGCTAATTGACACGTAATCATCCCAGCCGATACCCCATGATCTGCGAAGACAATTATTACAAAGGCATTGATGTATTTCAAGTCACTATTTAGTGCCATGTCTCAAAACATAGAGTAAGACAGGGATCACAAGCGACTTGAAGACAATCCGGATCTTTGTCCTCGATGCACAGGTAACCGACAACGCCAAATACTCCCGCTGAGCGAGTCCATAAACACCGTGGGCTAGTGCCAATCCAGTCGTAAGACTCTTGACGTGACCGCCGTCATTATGAACATTGCGCTACCAAGGTATTGTGTAAAACTTTCCAAGATCTCACAGTCCTCGCCACACGCTGATGAACAGACTGTACTGCTTATTAGCTAAGTCTCCAAACACCTGGAATCTTGGTTCTTGAGCCAGGAGACCTCAAGTCTCAAAGGCTTTGTCCTACTCGTGCAGCGCCTACGAGAGCCATACCAGGACCTACTAGACGACTCAGCAAAGATTACTGCATCATCGGCAAAAAAAGATCAGTGATCTTGGTTTGTTGCAGACGGATGCTACAAAATCACTTTGACTCTACAACTTGGTCCAATACCCAGTCCATACAAGCGTTGAAAGTGATGGGGCAGGACGCCCACCCTTGCCTCACTCCTGTATTCACAGGAAAGAAGCTGGATAAACCTGCCCCACACATTCACAGCACTCGCCAGTCCCAGAATACAGACCAGTTATCAAACCAATGTCCTTGACAGGAACCCTCGAAGTCGCAGAGATCCCAGAGTGACCTAACGATTGCATGAGTCAAACGCCTCTGACGATCAACATAGGCTGCAAGCATCCCCTGTCGAAACTCACGTCGGCGTCCACCAGGACACGAAGCGATAGGATACGGTCCTTGTTGACCTACCAGCGTGAACCCAGACTGCTGAGGTCTCTGATGCTTCAACAGATGACTGCGAATTCGTTGAGTTGTCAGCATACGATGGGCAAGCACCTTGCATGGTACGCTGAGCCAGTGAATACAGCAGGTAATGTTGCAGGTCCTGATGCGTCCCCTTTCCCTTTCCAGATAGGGACACCAGCCCCCCTTTTCCAGTCAGGAGGAATGGTACCTGATTGCCACACGGCAGTCAGCGACAGCATGATAACCCGCGATCAGGCCCTCACCCCCAGCTTTGGAGGAGACTCCGCACTGATATTACAAACACAGCTTGCCTTTACACCTTCAACTTTGCACTATACAGACTCTCTGACTTGTCAAGAGATGAGGAAGGATGGATTATTTAAAAGAGGGTGTGATTTTAAACAAGACAGTGAGGAAGAAACGAGAGCAGAGCGATGTGTGAGAGAGAGAGAGAGCGAGAGAGAGAGAGAGAGAGAGAGACGAGAGCGAGACGAGAGCGAGAGAGAGAGACGAGAGGTTCCGGAGAGGAGAGAGAGAAGGAGAAGAGAGGACTGAGGGGAGAGAGAGAGTGGGAGGAGAGAGGAGAGAGAGAGACGAGGAGATAACCAACAGAATAACACACATTGTGTGGTCTGACGTGATTACAGGTGGACGTTGACACAAAGTGAAGAACATCCCAGAAATCCTTATGTTCCCACCAAAGAAGATTGTGCCCTGCCAGACATACAAGTAGAAACCGGCGAGACCAACCTGGTTTGGCATTTCAATGCAGGAAAGCGCAGACAATAAGAGCAAGGAATGGCTGCGATATAAGGCACACCCCACAAGAAGACATAAACCTACCAGCACAAATGACCTGAAATGTTTGAAAATATGAAAAGAGTCCAGAACAGAGGTGATCAACAACTGCGAGGGATCACCTCAAGCGAAAGCTAACAGGCCAGCCATGTGGAGGCGGCCACTAAGCGATTGGTGGAGCAGCATCAAAAACAACAGGGCTTCTCTCGTGACGACAGCATCCCACCGTTGACAGCAGCCGATGGCTATGTCTGTCACAATGTCACCGGGGCGGTAAGGCTTAAAGCCCAGGTGTTGGCTGCCACTCTCGCCTCCAAGATGGAAGTCCTGACCCAGAACGTGAACCTCTACAGTTCCGGTCTAACCA
>JACEEZ010018622.1:0-5000 GCA_016584305.1 Chionoecetes opilio | reverse complement strand
TACTACTACTACTATTAACTTTACCTACTACTACTACTACTACTATTAACTTTACCTACTACTACTACTACTACTATTAACTTTACCTACTACTACTGCTATTAACTTTACCTACTACTACTACTACTGCTATTAATTTAACCTACTACTACACCTATTTAAAGTTACAAATATAAATCATTCACCTTTCTCTTTCCTCGTAACTTTCTTCTGATAATCTCAACAGACTGTCTTATCAATTTTATTCAGTGTACCAGAAACTGTATTTAATCTTCGTGTCTTTCCCTCTACACTATTTAAACTTTTATTACTATGACTATCTCCACATCTGCCTTCTCCTCCTCCTCCTCCTCCTCCTCCTCCTCCTCCTCCTCCTCCTCCTCCTCCTTCTCCTCCTCCTCCTCCCTCCTCCTCCCTCCTCTCCTCCTCCTCCTCCTCCTCCTCCTCCTCCTCCTCCTCATCCTCCTCCTCCTCCTTCTTTCCCCCTCCTCCTCCTTTTCCTCCTCGTCGACGATCCTTCCATCTCCCCTAATGGTTCTCCTTTACTCATCTCCCTGACAATGTCCTCCTTTCCCCTCCCTCCCTCCCTCCTCTCTCTCCCTCCTTCCTTCCCTTCCTTCCTTCTCTCTTTTCCCTACCTTCCTTCCCTCTCTCCCTTCCTCCCTCCTTCCCTCTCTCCATCCTCTCTCCTCCCTTCCCTCCTTTCCCACCCTTCCTTCCCTCTCTCCCTCCTCTCTCCTCTCTTCCTACCCCTCCCTTCCCTCCTTCCTCTACCTTCTCTCCCTCCTCTCCCCTCCCTTCCCCTCTATCTCCCTCCTCTCGCCTCCCTTCCCCTCTATCTCCCCTCTTTCCTTTCCGTCGGGTGATGAGGAAGACAAAGTAGGTAGGATTTAGCGAGGCTGGGGAATGTCAGAAGGGGATTGCTGGAACTACACTGAGAGGGGAAGGAGGAGGGGAGGGGAAGAGGGGAAGGAGGAGAGGGGGGGAAGGAGGGGAAGGAGGAGGATGGGAAGGGGGGAAGGGAGGGGAAGAGGGAGGAAGAGGGATTGTGAGGAGGAAGAAGGTGGTAGTATATTCAGGTGTTATGGTTATATTGGTGAGAGAAAGAGAGAGAGAGAGAGAGAGAGAGAGGAGAGAGAGAGAGAGAGAGAGAGAGAGAGAGAGAGAGAGAGAGAGAGAGAGAGAAAGAAAAAAAAGACGGAACACCTTATTGAACTATTAAATTTTTCTCCTCCTCCTCCTCCTCCTCCTCCTCCTCCTCCTTCCTCCTCCTCCTCCTCCTCCTTCTCTTATTCTTCCTTCTTTTCTTCTCTTCTCTCTCTTATTCTGTCTTTCCTTTTCTTCTCCTCTGCTTCCTTCTGATCTATTTTTTCTTCATTTTCGTCGTCTTCTTCTCTCGTGTCCTCCTCCTCCTCTTCCTCCTCCTCCTCCTCCTCCTCCTCCTCCTCCTCCTCCTCTCCTCCTCCTCCTCCTCCTCCTCCTCCTCCTCCTCCTCCTCTCCGCCTCCTATTCCTCCTCCTTCGTGTCTCCCTTGGGATTCTTAACAGAACAAGGGCTCAGTTAAATACCTAAATAGGATCTCCGGTTTTTAGGATAAGTAGGATGTTGGTCTCCACTTTTATCCTCCCTCTCTCCATCCTTTATAAATTTTATCCTTTTATCCCTCCTTTCCTCTTTTTTTCCCTCTTTTCCTCTTTTTCCCTCTTTTCCTCTTGTTTTCCCTCTTTTCCTCTTGTTTTCCCTCTTGTCCTCTTGTTTTCTCTTGTCCTCTTGTTTTCCCTCTTGTCCTTGTTTCCCTCTTTCATCTGTTTTCCCTCTTTTCCTCTGTTTTCCTCTTTTCCTCTTGTTTTCCACTCTTTTCCTCTTGTTTTCCCTCTTGTTCCTCTTGTTTTCCCTCTTGTCATCTTGTTTTCCTCTTTCCTTTGTTTTCCCTCTTTTCCTCTTTTTTCCCTCTTTGCTCTTGTTTTCCTCTTGTCCTCTTGTTTCCCTCTTTTCTCTTTTTCCCTCTTTTCCTCTTTTTTTCCCTCTTTCCTCTTGTTTTCCCTCTTTCCTCTTGTTTTCCCTCTTTTCCTCTTGTTTTCCCTCTTTCCTCTTGTTTTCCCTCTTTTCCTCTTGTTTTCCCTCTTTTCCTCTTGTTTTCCCTCTTTTCCTCTTTTTTCCCTCTTTTCCTCTTGTTTTCCCTTTCATCTTTTATTCCCTCTTTTCCTCTTTATTCCCTCTTTTCCTCTTTTATTCCCTCTTTTCCTCTTGTTTTCCCTCTTTTCCTCTTGTTTTCCCTCTTTTCCTCTTTTATTCCCTCTTTTCCTCTTTTATTCCCTCTTTTCCTCTTTTATTCCCTCTTTTCCTCTTTTATTCCCTCTTTTCCCTCAATTTTATCTCTTTTTTTTATTTCATATTTTTCTTCTCTGCCTTTCTTTGACTTTCTGTTCTCATAGCTTTCTCCTTTTTTAGTTTACTGACTGTTGATATTTTTTCTAAATGTGTTGTGTGTCGTTGTTGTTGTGATGTGTGTGTGTGTGTGTGTGTGTGTGTGTTGTGCGTGCGTTTTGTTGTGTGTGGTTTTATTACCAGTAAAAAATCCATCTCGATACTTGTAAAATGTCAAATGTGATTATTATTATTCTGCTAATCTGTTAAGGTGAAGGACACACACAAACACAAACCACCCAACACACACACACACAAACATCCACACAGAGACACACACACACACACACACACACACACCACACACACACACGGAAGTAACATCGAGCAGTGTTAGGATCAGTCTTTAAAATATGCAAAGATCCCGAGTAGGTCAGGATGGTTGTAAATAAAGTTTCTCTCTCTCTCTCTCTCTCTCTCTCCTCTCTCTCTCTCTCTCTCTCTCTCTCTCTTCTTCTCTTCTCTCTCTCCTCTCTCTCTCTCTCTCTCTCTCTCTCTCTCTCTCTCTCTCTCTCTCTCTCTCTCTCTCTCTCTCTCTCTCTCTCTCTCTCTCTCTCTCTCTTCTCAACATTATACCAAGAATACCTCCTCAAAAATATCTCAACATAAAAGTAAAGACCGAAGGAGGTGAGAAAGGAAGGAGAAAGGGAGAGAGAAAGGGAGAGAGGAAGAGGAGGAGAAAGAAAGGGAGAGAGGAAGGGGAGGAAAAAGAAAGAGAAAGAGAGGGAGAGAGGAAGAAAGGGAAAGAGAAAGGGGAGGAGAAAGAAAGAGAGAAAGAGAAGGAGAGAGGAAGAAAGGGAGAGAGGAAGGGAAGGAGAAAGAAAGGGAGAGGAGGAAGGGGAGAGGAAAGAAGGGAGAGAGGAAAGGGAAAGAGAAAGGGAGGAGAGAAAGAGAAAGGGAGAGAGAAAGGAGGAGGAAGAAAGAAAGGGAGAGAGGAAGGGGAGGAAGAAGGGAGAGAGAAAGGGGAGGAGAAAGAAAGGGAGAGAGAAAGGGGAGGAGAAAGAAAGGGAGAGAGAAAGGGGAGGAGAAAGAAAGGGAGAGAGAAAGGGGAGGAGAAAGAAAGGGAGAGAGAAAGGGAAGGAGAAAGAAAATGAGAAAGAGAGGGAGAGAGGAAGAAGGTGAGAAAGGGAGAGAGAGAGGAAGGAGAAGAGAAAGGGAGAGAGGAAGAGGAGAAGAAAGAGAAGAAAGGAAGAAAACTATTATCAGTCTTCTTATTTCTCATCTCCTCATCTTTTTTTCTTTTTTTTTTACCTCCAAGGATTTATTTTCTAGTTCTAATTTTTTATTCACTTCTTATTTTTTTGCTCGTTTTCTTCTTAACACAAACCCTTATGTTTTTTGCCCCTTTTCCTCTCTTTTTCATGGCCTTAGGTTATTTATTTTTTTCTCTCAATCGTCCATTTTTCCCTCATCTTCTTTCCCTCGTCCTATTTCCCCTCATCTCAAGTATGTCCTCACCACCACTCATCATCACCACTCATTTCCTTCCTCACACCCTTCCTTCCTTCCTTCCTTCCTTCCATTCCTTCCTTCCTCCTCCCTTCCTTCCTTCCTCCTTCCATTCCTTCCTCCCTTCCTCCCTTCCTCCCTTCCTTCCTTCCTTCCTTCCTTCCTCCCTTCCTTCCTCTCTTCCTTCCTTCCTCCCTTCCTTCCTTCCTCCCTTCCTCTCTTCCTCCCTTCCTTCCTTCCTTCCTTCCTCCTTTCCTTCCTTCCTCACTTCCTTCCTACCTTCCTTCCTCCCTTCCTCCTTCCTTCCTTCCTTCCCCTTCCCCCCCTTCTTCCTCCTTCCTTCCTCCCTCCTTCCTCCTTCCTTCCTTCCTTCCTTCCTTCCTTCCTCTTCCTTCCTCCTTCCTTCCTTTCCCCTTCCCTTCCCCTCCCTTCCTCCCTTCCTTCCTTCCTCCCTTCCTCCTCCTTCCTTTTCCTTCCTTCCTTCCTTCCTTCCTCCCTTTCCTTCCTCCCTTCCTTCCTTCCTTCCTTCCTTCCTTCCTCCTTTCCTCCTTACCCCCTTTAATCTCTTCCTTCCCCTTTCCTCTCTTCCTTCCCTTCCTTCTTCTTCCTTCCTTCCTTCCCCTCATTCCTTTACTTCCCTTCCTCCCATCTTCCACTTCTCTCCTCTTCCTCTCTCCTTCTCTCCCCTCCCTTTTCCCTTTTTCCTTCTCTTCCTCCCTCTCTCTCCTTACTCTCAATTTCTTCTCTTCTCTTTCCTCTCTCTTCTTTCTCTCTCTCCCACTCTCTTTTTTTCTTTTCCCCTCTTTCTTCTCCCTCTCTCTCCTTCTCTCCCTTCCTCTCTCTCTCTCTCTCTCTCTCTCTCTCTCTCTCTCTCTCTCTCTCTCTCTCTCTCTCTCTCCTCTCTTCTCTCTCTCTCTCTCTCTCTCTCTCTCTCTCTCTCTCTCTTCTTCTCTCTCTCTCTCTCTCTCTCTCTCTCCTCTCCTTCTTTACCATCTTTCCCCTCACATTTCCCAGCCAGACAGTCTCTTTGGATGAGGGGAAAAACAACCACTGGTTGAATTCGAAAAGTTTACCCGAATCGTGGAAGAAGTTTTTCTCACTGAACTTTGCATGGCCCCAAAAGA
>JACEEZ010018621.1:0-21686 GCA_016584305.1 Chionoecetes opilio | reverse complement strand
TTTTCGTTGCGTGGTTAGGTCAAAAAAAGCAAAAAGGGGTACGTCGGGCGGTTGGGGGCCCGCCGCCCCTCACTTTTAAAAACGAGGGCTTAAATAGTCAAAAAAATATTCCAATATATTCTTGATGGATATAAAACAGAAAGTAGAATGAAAAGAATGAATGCTGAATAAAAAACATTTTTTTTGTACCCAAAATAAGCTGTATTTTTGTTTTGTAGTAAGTATTTTTTTATTTTTGGCTGGGGAGCACGGTCCCCCCCTGGTGCTGCATTTTGAGTAATTTCCCCACTTTTAAAACTGGTAGCCTCCAAAGACCAAAAACATAGATTTTCTGGTATGGGAAAAGACCCAAAACCTATTCATTTTGGCCTTTTTTAAAAAAATTATCAGTAATTATTTTATATTTTAATTAAAAAAAGCCCCCACATGGGGGGGAGGCCCCGGGGAATTTTTATTCCGGATGGAAGGGGGGAAAAAAAGAAAAGGAATTTTTGCAAAGTAAAAAAAAAAAAAAAAAAAAAAAAAAAAAAAAAAATTTAAAATTTAAATTTTTATAATATTAATAATAATATAAATATAAATTTATATTATATAAAAATATTATATATTTAATATACTATAATCTCCCCTAATCAACCCATAAAACCCCTTACTCACTTCCTCGTTTGTTGGCCCGTAAAAATTTACCCCCCTTACCCCCCCTAAACCCCCATCATCCCCCCCCTCACCCCCTCACCCCCCCCCCCATTTTACTTATCCCCAAAACCCCCCCCACCCACCAAACCCTTCCATGAACCCCCCCTTTACCCCCAAAACCCATTTCCCCCCCCACCCAAAAAACCCCCCCCCTTTTGGATACAAAAATTATATTTCTTTCTGTACAGGAAAAAATTGTATTGATCACAAACTTTAACTAACACCCTGTTTTTTGAGAATTTCAAATTCACAAAATAGAATTTTTGACATTTAAATTATTCACTAGTTTATTTCACCCACATCTGCCCACATAAAACAAGATCAAAAAAAGTTTGGCAATGGTTTCTTATTCTATGTGTGTGGGGGTTGTGGGGTGATGGGGGTAAAGGGTGGAGTGAATGGTGTTGGTGGTTGTGATGGGCAATGGTTGAGTTGGAATGGGGTTTTCCGGGGTGATGGGGTAAAATGGGTGAGTGAAAATGGCGTGGGGGGGATGGGTAATGGGTGAGTGGAAAAAATGGTGTGTTGGGGGTAATTGGGGAGTGGGAGTGGGTGGGGGGAAGATGGGTAATGGGGTGTGGTGGTGATGGGTAATGGAGTGGGAGTGGAAGGGGAATCCTCCTGCTTTGGATTCCTTTATTTCTTTTTTCCTCGTTCAGTTTTTCTCTTCTGCTCTCTTTCATCCCTTCAAATTTCTTACTTACTTTCCTTATTCCTTCCTTTTCTTCTCTTCAATATCTTTCCTTCTTCCCTCTCTTCCCACCTTCCCAATTATTCACCCCATTCATTCACAAAAAAAAAAAAGGAGGGAGCGATTTTTTTCCCCCTCTAATCTGCACGGGCGAAACTGGGTCCAGTGAGTGGCACCAAAAAAAAACCGCTAGAATCGCTTTGTCCCTCCATGAAATTTAAAAAAAAATGGACGGCCGGCCATTGGTTATATCGCCCGAGGGGGAACACCCTTCTCGGTGAAAGCTCTCTGGTAGGGGAACAGAGCACAAAATGTTTTAAAGTCACACATAAGCCGCACATAAAGTAAAAAAAAAACCAGCAAATCAACAAAAATCGTACCTCAAGGGGCACAATACTACCATTACAAAGCAAAACAAAAGGGGAACGTTGTATGTACTCTTGCGGACGCCGCTTGGGATTACACTTAGGGGGACTAGGGAAGGAAGGGTTAGGGTAGGTTAAAGGGACAAAAAGGGGGGAGGGGTTGCGCAGGGACCTCTTCCCCATGCCCCACCAAAAAAAAACTGTTCTTGCCCCCACAAATCTGAATCATTGTACATCGTCCAGGGGTCTGAATTTTTGTAGGCCACATTGTCGTACCGAGCCACCAGAATTATCATATTTTCAGATTGATTATATATATTATCGTACAACCTTAGGTAAAATCATATATCATATAGTCAGTAAATGACTTTATAATTTTAGTAAATAACTTGTAATTTACTTTAGTAAATAACTTGGTAATTTTACTCAGCCCAGTTTGAATGTCGTAGCATTGGATTTTTGATCTCGTATATTGAAAATAGACCCTAATTTACACATCTCGTATCATCAGATTCTCGTATATCGAATGCTCGTATAACGGGACCTCCCTGTATAAGTAAGTTGTCATGTTGGCTGGCTGAACATGTACACGCAGGTCGGACGGGGGTGAGTGAAAACAAACCCGACCGCGGCTGTGCTCAGCTGTGTGCCTGCCTGGCGTGCCGATCAGATGAGTCTGGCTTTGTCATCCTAGGTGTAAACACCTCCTCTCACGTCCTCCTGTGCCTCTACGTTGCCTGCCTCTGTGGCCCACCAGTATTGTTTTAATTTTCCTATATGCATGTAGTATTTGTGATGGCTGCATGGACTTAAGTATACAAACTTTCATCTAATGTAACAAAGTTCCTCATACACGGAATGGCCGTTGGCGCCAATCTTCCGAGGCGGAACGGCTCCCGCCAATTCCGCAGTAAACATCACAGCGTGGAGGCAGATTAGTTGATTTGAATGTCTTACGGTATTCAAATACTTGTAACAGATAAGTACTGAGGTTACATCATATAAGAGGCTAAATTGAATGGCTACCTAAGCTAACCCCCACAACATTTCGTCTATCAGTGCCGCAGCAGGAAGAGGGTGGTGATGGAGAACATTGATGAGGATGTGAGAAGTGTTGTGAGTTCACTGAACTTTGAAGGTTTTTAACCAGTCTCTCCCATCAACACTTTCTCCAGCTCCGTGTGCATGCGCTTTCTCTCTCACATAAGGTAATTTTTTTATTAAAACTCCCACTGTGCTTACCTTGTGGTTTTTTTATCTAATAAATGCCAGCATTTTTTTCTCTCCTACATAAGGGTATTTAGGGGTAAAGGGGGGAGGGACTTTGAGAAGGGGGAGGAAAAAAAAAAGGGCTTTCACCAGTCCCTGCGACGCGAAATTTCTCGAACACGGTAGCAGTGCGGACTCCTATACCCACGTTAGACGATGGTAACTGTAGTTGTATTTACCTAGTTGTGTTTTACAGGCCTGAGCTACACTTGTGTGGTCCCGTCTCTGTATCTACATTTATCCAGTCTTTCTTCAACTGGTGCACATTGTTTGCTGATATCACCTCCTCATTTAGTTTATTCCAAACTTTTCATTTTATGAGGGAACTGTACTTCGTTTTTGTTTTTCAGGCATCTCCTTTTTCCTAATTTTTTTGTATGTCCTCTTGTGTATCGACCTTCCTTTGTTTCCGAGTCAGTAGTCTCTCATTGTCTGTTTCCTCCATCTTAGTTATCAGTTTAAAATTGTTATTAAGTCTCCCTTTTTTCTTTCTTCTGCTCAAGTGTTGGTAACTTTTATTCCTTCAACCTTTCCTCATAAGAAAGTTCTTCTAGCTCTGGTACCCTCTTTGTTGCCATTCTCTGTATCCTCTCCAACTTTTTCACATGTTTCTTTTATATGGGGACCATACAATGGCAGCATATTCCCTTTTTGGTCGGATCATTGTAGTAATTATATTATCTTTCTCATCATATTTTTGTCTATGTAATGAAATGCCACTCTAATATTCTTCAATATCCTGTACTTATCTCCAAATATTTTCTTTATTAAGTTTTGTGGGTTTCTTGGGGTGTTTGGGGTCAGGAAAAGTTTGTGGCCTTTCCCATATGAAAATGACCTGACTGCCAAGTGTTTCAGGGCCCTATTGAGTGGGTTTTAATTGTAGGGGTAAAAGAAGGAATATTTTTGTACCTTTTGTCTATTTTTAAACTTCTCACTCACCACAGAAGTGTGCAATTTTTTTTTTTTTAATCCCCAGGTGTCCAAAGTATTGCCTGACTGTCCGAAATTAGGCCGCCACTAAATCTACAGGCATGTAATATGGCAAAGCCTGTGAGTGTCCAAAATTAGCTAATCTATCCAAAGTTTGTCGATATCGATGATAACTTTGGACTCGAAATTTTTTAATAACACCCACAGATTTTCCACACTATTTTTTTTCATTACTTGTTTCAATTTCCAGCATCCCGGGACTAGACATGGGGTACCAACAGGGCTTGGAACATACAACTCTACACGAAGCCTATATGCAAAAACCCTCAAAATGGTCCCGAAGTTAGGTTGTTTTTAACTGTATAGACCTGGTCTCAAAATTTTACTGAAGTTTATTTGTTTTTATATTTTAGGCAAGTGTTGGGTTTTTTTATACTGGGGTTTGTTCTGTAGTTGGTGGTTTTATGGATTATGCTTGTCTGAAAGTTGTTTTAGTTTGTGGGTATTTTAATTGTTTCGTCATTGATGTCCTGTAACTTTGTTTTATTGCTGCCAATATCAGTTTTTCAATGTTATTTTTTTACAAATGGTTTATGTTTTAGACATGAATATATTATTTGTATTTGTATTGGACCTTTTAATTGTACTTTTGCATTAATCTAGTTGTGGGTCCACTAAAACTAATGAACTAACTGTAAAAACATAAGATTAAAACAGTGAATGATTAAAGTTCACAGCAAGCTTCTATGGGAGTTGATTGTATTGTTAGCTGACCATATCTGTCTTAAAAATGTAGATTTCTTTGGGCTATAATTTCAAGTGTAATTTAATAAAACTATCTATACAGATTCTTGACGAATGGTGGAGGAAAGTTGTGAAGTATGTGGAAGCAGTTAGTCACTGGCTTGGCCTATCACCTCTCTACTGCTGTCCAGGACCACTGCCCTGACTTGGTTGAGGCCTTTGTTTATTCACCTTGGATGAGTCAGTATATTGTACGAATGTACGGTAAATTGGTTTTAGATATGGGGAGAATTCTGAAAAGCTAACGCCACCAGATGTCTAGCGCTCTCACGTCTTCTGCACTTTGAGGCCTGACTGATCTATCACTTACCGTAATTCCCTGTGGCTTTCTTCGGGGCATATCAGAATTACTTTTCAATACAAAACTGAAACAATTCTAATAGAAACTAGTTTAATCATTTCCTTTCTCTCACTGAATGAAAATATTGGCAAAAAAAGAATACTCTTGAAAACTCATCTGATCCGCATCAAAATACAGTTGGACCCCGATTTTAACGGCCTAAAGGGGGGAGGAGGTGGTGTCTAGTTAAAGCCGATTGTCCGTTACTTGCGAGGGTATTTTCCCCAAAGGTGTGAAAATATAGGAGAAACACAGAAAAATTGTGCAATAAATGAAATAATCACAAAGACAAGCAGAGCGTGTAGCTGTGTTGGGAGGTCAAAATGACTGTGTAGCTGTGTTGGGAGTTCAACAGTGACTGTGTATCTGTGTTCGGAGGTCAACAGTGACTGTGTAGTCTGTGTTGGGAGGTCAACAGTGACTGTGTAGCTTGTTTGGGATGGTCACAGTGACTGTGTAGGCTGTGTTGGGTAGGTCAAACAGTGCTGTGGTACTGTTTTGGGGCGGTCAACAGTGACTGTGTAGCTGTGTTGTGTAGGTCAACAGTGACTGTGTAGCTGTGTTGGAGGTCAATACAGTGACTGTGTGAAGCTGTGTTGAGGTTCAACAGTGACCTGTGTAGGCTGTGTTGGGAGGTCAACAGTGACTGGTGTAGCTGTGTTGGGAGGTCAACAGTGACTGTGTAGCTGTGTTGGAGGTCAACAGTGACTGTAGTAGCTGTGTTGGGAGGTCAACAGATGACTGTGGTGGCTGTGTTGGGAGGTCAACAGTGACTGTGTAATCTGTGTTGGGAGGTCAACAGGTGACTGTGTAGCTGTGTTGGGATGTCAACAGTGACTGTGTAGCTGTGTTGGGAGGGTCCACAGTGACTGGGGCGCTACATCAGGGATTTGGCACACTCGCCCACGACATGTCGGACTGGTAATTAGGAGAGGTAGAGTCTCCAGCTCGCCTCATTACTGCTTGTATGCTATGAAATATCATTATTCTATGTGAATGTAGACTATAATCGCATTTTAAAATTGCTAATTAGTCAACATATGAGTAAAGATATGAAAATACTTTTCAAGGGCGCTCATCCACGCCTTGCACAGCAGCATCGCATCATGAGACCTTAGACTCAACCCCAAAATGAGATCAAAAGAAAGCAAAATTCTCCCGTAAAGTGAAGAGTTATCCCTAAAATGTTTGGCGTTTTCTCTCAACGTCGGAAAGGTAAACAAATTATTAAAGCCAGGACGCAGCCCGTGGCCGTCAAAGGTATTGCTTATTACATGAGTATTGCTCATATTATATATCTTATATGGTTATGGATGAGCTGTTCTACACACTTGTCACTATTTAGGTCATGGAGCACTGCTTGTCACTGTAAATAAGGGTGATTTAGAGGGTGTTGAGGTGACAGGGAGACAGTCTGCATCGGCCATGCCATAACACACCATTAAGTCACTATATTAAACAATACCACCTTCTACACAAACCCCCCCCACAAAAACAACCCAACCCACAAACAAACGGGAGAGAACTAAATCACTAGCAAACAACAGGCTCCTTTCCTTATATTCTCTTAATATGGGATACATCAAAACTCCTTAAAACCCAAGCATTCAAAATAAAATGAGAAAATAATAAATTATTTTGAGTTGACATTCAAGCTGCGATAATAGCATTCTGGGCATGTCTTCTTGCCCTCAAATTCGCCCTACTTCCAAAATGGTCCTGACATTAGCAGACGACGCACACATTGTTCCATGACGTCATGGAAGGCGGGAGCGCAGGTCCCGCCGAACAGAAGCACTTAAACAACAGGCAATTAACATACTATACTTGAGAATTTTGGGGGGTGTTCCGTAAAAAAAAAAAATTGAGATATGGTATACAGTACCCTCCCAGTTTCAACGCTATGGCGCGTTTCGGTCCTTGAGTTTCGCGCTGATTCCTAAATTCTTACCATCACTGCCTTTCGCGCAATTATTTCCCCCCGAGTATCGGCGCTGTTTCGTACACATTTATTTTTATTACAGGGAGGTCCCGAAGATACGATAAGTTAGGTTCCACCTGGCATACTCGTAAGAAGCGAAATTTTGTATAACGCAACACTAACTAATGGTAAAATACGGTTTGGTTCCAGACCATCAATTAAAAAACAAAGACAAAAAAAAATGACATGTTTTTTCAAGCTAAAATAACTTGTAGCAACACAACAACACAAGCGTCTATATTACCCACACTGTACTGCATATTCTGTA
Organism: Chionoecetes opilio; assembly: GCA_016584305.1. NCBI lineage: Eukaryota > Metazoa > Arthropoda > Malacostraca > Decapoda > Majidae > Chionoecetes > Chionoecetes opilio. The sequence goes on along the minus strand of JACEEZ010018621.1, from coordinate 14,339 downwards.
GAAAAAGCATTCTGAAAGAGAAATAGCACACACAAATAACATAACTGCTACATTAATTACAACTAAACCCATGCTAACACTCACAAGTGGTGAATTGTTTTGTGTGGGGACAGGAAGCTGCACGTAGCCAGCTGAGAGTCCCCTGGGGGTGGAAGCAACACGGAGGTGTATCGCCAGCAATGACCTGCTCTCCGACTACCTGATACTACTTTTCCTTACGACGGAAGCTACAAAGCCTCCCTCGGTAGGTCATCAACGCGTCGAAGGGCTGACCTGGCTAAGGCAGTAAATGACGTCATCAAGCTCATCATCAGTCATCAGCCAATACAAGCTGTTTTTAAAACTTCTTCGACCAATAACAAGTCAGCGAGACATATTTTCCGGGCAAGAATGGCATGCACAGACTGCCTCTCTCCACCTTCTGTCCCTGTCATCTCAAACTAATTCTCGTTTTATTTGGGAATGCTTTCGTTTTAAAGGATTTTTAATGTTATCAGATAGTAAGATATATAAGTAAGGAGCCCTGTGTTGCTAGTGTTTGGTGGTAGAAGGGTGTGTATGTGGTTGAAACAGTGAATATTTGTGTTATGGGGCGGCCCTGCGCAAGAATTCTCTGTCCTTCACTGCCCCGCCAGCAGTCCCTCCTCATCATACATTTTAAAATCACCCTTATTTAAGGTGAAACCGGTGCTACACATTGATGGAGATATGACACGTGCATATAACATCTCACCATAAGCACTAAGTTGTATCATAACTAGTAATAAGAACTTTTTAAAATCCTGCCCCAAACCTACCGTGGCAGGAGGAGGTGGCGGCTCCGGCCGGCCGCCTCTCAAAAAGTTTTGAGGTCAAAACAACCGCCCGCCGTCATCCCCGCCTCACCTGTGCCTTCCTGACGAAGACAGCAGAGCATCCATGCCTGTGATAGCAACCATAGAATAATCGCCAGGGTCATAGGATTCCTCAAGAAGGGGGTTCTTCTTTCTCTGCTGTCCCCCCCTACTAAATATTACCAAAGACATCTATCTCCCTTGTGTTGATATCATCACCACGGGCTTTCATGCTCTGCTATGCTGGCTGCTGCTGCTAGCAGAAGTCCGCGCCTGGCCAAACGTGGATGGGGTCCCCTTGCTTGTATTCATTATCATCTCTTTACTCATATATATGATACTATCCATCCAAATGCAATCATATTCTACATCACCTAGAGAATTGATAGTTTCTAGCAATAATAAGCGAGCCTGGAGACTTCTCCTCTGCTAATACCAGTCTCGAGCAGTCGTTGGCCAGTCTGCACGTTATTTTCAGATTTGATAATTATCATACAAACCTTAGTAAAATCATATATTCCGGTAAATGACTTTCCTCTAATTTTAGTAAATACCGTATTTGCTGGCGCGTACAACGCCCCTCCGCATACACGCACACCCATTTTACAAGGAGGTTTTTGAGAGAAAAAAATATATTGGGGTTTTTTGAAGATTTATTTTTTGGAAATTTAGCAGATTGTTATTAAAAAAATAAGGATTTGTAGGGGAAAGCAAATGATTATGAGCATGTACCTGAATCCAATTATTCACTGTGCAGTGCATGTGAAATGAAAAATCATACTATTCAAATGTAAGGGAATGAACAGGGTAACCAAAATCGGTCAGAAATCATAATAGATGCAGGATGCCCCCACGAATTGATATTCTAATCTTTTGCTAAAAGCTATGACATATAGCTTAGATTTAAGTTGTAGGTATGCCTTTGTTGCTTTTCTGCTGTGTTTTAGACCCTGTGGAAAATTTTCAGTTGATATTTGTATTATTTTGGTAGTGGGCTTTTCAAAAGTCCGAGGATTCTTACCTACAATCGTATCGTGTAGCTTTCTTCATTCTGATATTTTGAGCCCCATTTCCCATGGCACAATGGATAATAATGCATTACACATAGTACCGAAAATCTAACCGTTACTTCAGCCAGAAAGTTTAAGTTAGGTAAAATCAGATTAAGTTAGAGTTAGGTTTAGGTTGAGTGGGGTTTGTTTAGTAAACAGATGATATAAGAACAAAACGAATATTACAAATAATCTGGCAGTGTGAAGCGTAGCAATGTTTGCAGGGCGGACCTGGAGGGCAGGTTGCCCCCCCCGCTCCCCCCCCAACAACATGTAACAAACTTGATTTCCGACAAAAACGAAGATGATAATCAAAACACCATCAAAACTATTCAGGAGGACTTAAGTTTCGGGCTCAAAATCGGTGGTTGCCCCAATAACAAAAATTTACGAAGATTTTAGGTAAAACTGTAAGGTAACCCATCTCTACTACCCTGTTTATTGTTGAATAGTTGAAGGCACCGTTGTCGGGATGGACGATATTTGCCCTGGTTTACCCCTATGCTCTATGCCAGTCACAGGGTTGATTAGTCTTCTTCAGGAAGGTACAGTTGCAGGCTGGTTCACACTCTGAAAGTCACGGCAGCGTTGCCTGTCCACCCGTGCCTTGTATTCACAACTATTCGTCACGGTTCCCTCATTTTCGGCAGTTTCCTGCTCACCCTCTAAGCAGACATGGTGCCTCAGAGGCTATGCTTGAATAAATTTGCATGAATAGCACTTTCTGTTGGATGAAGAAGAGGAGGTTGAACTTCGAAAAGACACTGTTTTTGGGTACATAAAGCCTTAGAAAACTACAATTATCCAGCACGGCACAGTCTCATGTCCGTTAAAATATTCTTCCCAGAAAAACCATTACGTGACAGGACGGTGATGTGCTGAGTCATGACGGGCGGCGCAGCCGTTTAGTGTAACACATCTTATTTGTTTTGAATGTAAGAAATATCTAACGGATTTGATGAGTACGGTGCCTTGTCACCATGATCGGGGTATGGTGTGTTCGGCCTTGGGCGGACGGGTGTTGTGTCTGTGATGGGCTTGGTCTTGGTGTACCGTGTGGACGACTTGCCTACAGGTACAGTTGCAGCCTTTTACTAGCACCTTTCATACAGTTTCCTTATCCCGGAGAGTACAGGGGTGAGGATTGGGGGTCGAGGTGGTCAAAAGGCCTATCTGTTCCTCCTATCCCACCTTGCTTTACCACTGTAGCGGCGCTAACACAAGCACATGCACATACACACCTGCATCGGCTTTGGCCACCCCCCCCGTCTGGGACCAGGATTAGAGGCCCAGGGTGACCTGCAACGCTGACCTGTCTTGTTCCTCGCCTGACACAACTGCAACCACCAGCCAGGTACATTCAGTCAGCCACAGGACACACAAAGATACACAACGCCGCCAACCTCTTGTCCCACGTTGTAGCAATGACTCTCTGTCAAATACTACAAAGCCAGGACGCCCTTTCTCCATCCTTGTGTATAGACAGACTCCCCAATATACTACACTCCCTCTCCACCGCTCGACAACTCCTTCAAATAAACTTTAACATGCTCTTTGTTTGCACTATTCCATTTATCTACAATACCATTCCCGCCAGCAAAAATTCCATCACATTTTCTGCCTTCCCCCTATCATCTCCTTCCAACTGTTTGTCAACTTGTTTTGGCCAGAGTCGAATGCGGTTAAAATGGCGACATCTAATATGGCGGGATGTTTTTCTTTTCCATAGGGTTGCGGGGAAGAGTCTGAGCGGTATGACCCATGGTGGTGCACGGAGGGCGTGCCGATACGTTTTATTCAGATAGTTTTTACAATGGAGAGCAGCAGCGGGGGTGGATGATGTTTACATCACCGGCCATCTTGGCAGCAACATCGCTATCTTGTTGGCCCCAGCTCTTGTTTTCTCTTAAACTCCCAAACTCTTTTCTTAGTATATCAATTATTGTTGATAACACAGTTACAAATTTGTGCTCAGTGGACTACTGCTCAGCAGAGGTCACTCAACCCCTTTAGTAATACCCCACCGCTGCTTCTGCATTCTCTGCCCGACCTCTCATGCGCTAGTATTGCCTCATTAGCGCAGGCTGAACTTTGCATTCCTTTTCAGGGAAACAACTGCGTCTTATGCGCCGGCAAAATACGGTATTTATATATATATATATATATATATATAGATATATATATAATATATATATATATATATATATATTATAAATTAATAATTTAAAAATATATATATATATAATATATATATATTAGATATATATATATATATATATATATATACATATATATTATATATATATATATATCATATATATTATATATATATATATACATATTATTATATATATAATATACATATATATTATATATATATTATCCATTATATTATAGATCTACATATATATTATATATGTATATATATTATATATATATATATATATATAATATATAATATATATATATATATATAGATATATATATATATATATATATATATAATATAATATATATATAGAATAGTATATATATATATATATATATTATATATATATATATATATATATATATATAATATAATATATATATATATAGGGGGGGGGGGGTATACTATAATATATATATATATATATATACAATACCGTATTGCCGGCGCATAAGACGCAGTTTTTTCCTTAAAAGGATGCAAAGTTCAGCCTGCCGTCTATGCGGCCATACTAGCGCATAGAAGAGGTCGGGCAGAGATGCAGACAGCCGGTGGGTATTACTAAAGGGGTCTGGAGTGACCTCTGCGAAGACAGTAGTCACTGAGCACAAATTTTTAACTGTGTTATAACAATACTTTTATAATACTAAGAAAAGGTTTGGAGTTTAAGAGAAAACAAGAGCTGGGGCACAAGATAGCGATTGTTGCTGCCAGATGGCCGTGTCAGATGTAAACATCATCCACCCCCCGCTGCTGCTCTCCATTGTAACATCTGATAAACGTCTCGGCACAGCCCTCCGTGCACCCACCATGGTCCTTACCGATGCAGACTCTTCCCCGCACCCATGGTAAAAGACACACATCCCGCATATAGATGTCGCCTTACCCGCATTCGACTCTGGCAAACAATGACACAACAGTTGAAGGAGATGATAGGGGGAATGCAGTAAAATGGTGATGGAATTTTTGCTGGGGACTGGGTATTGTAGTATAAATGGAATAGTGAAACAAAGAGCATGTTAAATTTCATTTGAAGGAGTGTGAGCGGTGAGAGGGAGTGTCTATCTTGGGGAGTCTGTCTATACACAAGGATGGAGAAGGGCGTCCTGGCTTGTAGTTTTATTTTACAGCGAGTCATTGTACAACGTGGGGACAAGCGTTGCGCGGCGTGTGTATCTTTTGTGTGTCCTGTGGCTGACTGAATTACCTGGCTGGTGTTGCAGTTGTGTCGGCGAGGACAAGACAGGTCACGTCAGTCACCCTCGGCCTCAATCCTGGTCCGCAGACGGGGGGGGTGGCCTAAAGCCGATGCAGTGTGTATGTGCATGTGTTGTTAGCGCCGCTACAGTGGTAAGCAAGGTGGGATAGGAGACAGCATAGGCCTTTGTATCACACCTCGACCCTCAATCCTCACCCCTGTTTTTACCTCTACGGATAGGAAACGTATGAAAGAGTGCTAGTAAAAAGGCTGCAACTGTCCTGTTAGGACCAATCTTCCCACTGTACCCACCAAGACCAAGCCCATCACAGCACCACACAAAAGTCCGCCTCAAGGCCGAATCACACCATCCCATCATGGTGAACACGGCACCGTCCTCATCACATCCGTTAGAATTTCTCTATCATTCAAAACAAATAAGATGTGTTTACCTAAACGGTGCGCCGCCGTCGATGACTCCAGCACATCACCGTCCTGTCACGTAATGGTTTCTGGGGAAGAATCTTTTTAACGTAAGGAGACTGTGCCGTGCTTGCTAATGTAGTTTTCTCAGGCTTTATGTACCCAAAACAGTGTCCTTTAATAGTTCAACTCCTCTTCTTCATCCAACAGAAGTGCTTATTCTGCAAATTTCTTCAAGCATAGCTCGAGGCACCATGTCTGCTTAGAGTGTGACTAGAACTGCCAGAAATGAGGGAACCGTGACAATAGTGTGAATCAAGGCACGGCTGACGGAACGCTGCCGTGATTTCAGAGTGTGACCCAGCCTTCACTGGTACCTTCCTGAAAGAAGACTAATCAACCCTCGTGACTGTCATAGATTCATAGTGTAAACCCGGGCAAATTCGTCCATCCCGACAACGGTGCCCTTCACTATTACAACAATACGAAGGTAGAGATGGTTACCTACAGTGTTCCCTAAATATTTCGTAAATTTTTGTTATTGGGCAACCACCGATTTTGCGCCCGAAACTAAGTCCTCCTGAATAGCTTTTTTTGATGTGTTTTTTGAATTATCACTCTCGTTTTTGTCGGAAATCTGTTTGTTTACATGTGGTTGGGGGGGGAGGGGGGGGGCAACCTGCCCCTCCAGGTCCGCCTGCAAACATTGCTAACGCTTCACACTGCCCTATTATTGGTAATATTCGTTTTTTTCTCTATATCATCTGTTACTAAGCCAAACCCCACCTCTAACCTAACCTAACTCTAACTTAATTGATTTACTAACTTAACTTCTGGCTGAAGTAACGGTAGATGTTTCGGTACTAGTGTAATGCCCATTATTATTTCCATTGTAGCCATGGGAATGTGGGCTCAAATCCTCAGAATGAAGAAAGCTACACGATGAATTTGTAGGTAAGAATCCTAGGACGTTTGAAGCCCACTACCAAATAATACAAATATCTATCTGAACAATTTTCCACAGGGTCTAAACACAGCAGAAAAGCAACAAGGCATACCTACCAACATTAACTCTAAGCTATTGTCATCGCTGAGCAAAATATTAGAATATCAATTCGTGGGGGCACAAAAAAAGTCCTCAATATATTATGATTTATGACCGATTTGGTTACCTGTCATTCCCTTTACATTTTGACTAGTATGATTTTTCATTCACATGCACTGCACAGTGAATATTGTGTCCGGTACATGCGCATAATCATTTGCTTTCCCCTACAACTCCTTATTTTTTTTAATAACATCTGCTAAATTTACAAAAAAATAAAATCCTTCAAAACCCCAATTATTTTTTTCTCTCAAAACCTCCTTGTAAAATAGGGGTGCGTTTATGCGGAGGTGCGTGTTCGCGCAGCAAATAATGTATTTACTAAATTAGAAAGTCATTTACTGACTATATGATTTTTACCTAAGGTTGTATGATAATTATCAATCTGAAAATAACGTGCAGCTGGCCAACGCTGCTCGAGACTGGTATTAGCAGAGGTAGGAAGCTCCAGGCTCGCTTATTATTGCTATGAAATATCAATTCTCTAGTGATTAGAACAATGATTGCATTTGGATTGGATATTATTCATATATATGAATAAAGAGATGAAATACAAGCAAGGACTCATCCACGTTTGGCAGCGACGGCCTTCGGCATCAGCAGCAGCAGCAGCATGAAGCCGCGTGGTGGATATCAACATCCAGGGAGATAGATGTCTTTGGTATATTTCGTAGGGGAGCGAGAACCCCTTGAGAATCCTATGATCCCTGGCGATATCCTATGGTGCTATCACAGCATGGGAGCTGACTGTCTTCTTCAGAAGGCACAGGTGAGGCGGATGACGAGCGGGTTTTGACTCAAACTTTTGAGATGCGCGCCGGCAGCCGCCACCTCCTCCGCCACGGTAGGTTTGGCAGGATTAAACGTCTTATTACTCGTTTATTATCAACTTAGTGATATGGTGAGATGTTATGCACGTGTCATTACTAAATCAATGTAGCACCGTGTTTTCACCTTAATAAGGGTGATTTAAAGATGTTATGATGATGTGACCTTCTTGCGGGCAGTGAGTGACGGAGAAATTCTTGCGCAGGGCCCGCCCCCATAACACAAATATTCACTGTTTCAACCCACATACACACCTTCTACACCAAAACACTAGGCAACACGGCTCCTTACTTTATATATCTTACATCAATAACATTAAAACTCCCTTTAAAAAAGGCATTCCAAATAAACTAGAATTAGTTTGCGATACAGGGACAGAAGTGGAGAGAGGCAGTCTGCCTCCATTCTTGCCGAAATATGTCTCGCTGACTTGTGATTGGTCGAGAAGTTTTTAAAACAGCTTGTCATTGGCCTGATGACTGATGATGAGCTTGGATGACGTCATTAACTCGCCTTAGCCAGTCAGCGCCTTCCGACGCGTTTTATGACCTACCGAGGGAGGCTTTGTAGCTCCGTCGTAAGAAAGTAGTATCCTAGGTAGTCGGCGAGCAGGTCATTGCTGCAGACTACCTCCGTTGTTGGCTTCCACCCCCTAGGGACTCTCACTGGCTAAGTGCCATCTTCCTGTCTCCCACACAACATTACCACTTGTGAGTGTTATGCGATGTTTTATGTTTAATTAATGTGCAGTATGTTTATTTTGTGTGCTATTTCTCTTCAGAATGCTTTTTCTACAGAATATGCAGTACAGTGTGGGTAATATAGACGCTGTTGTGTTTGTTTGTTTGCTACAGTGGTATTTTAGCTTGAAAAACGTTTGTCCTTTTTTTTGTCTTTTTTTAAATTGATGGTCCTGGCACCAAACCTATTTTTACCATTAGTTATGTGTTTGCGTATACAAATTTCGCTTTACGAGTATGGCCAGGTGGAACCTATACTTCTCGTATCTTCGGACCTCCCTGTAATAAATAAATGTGGACAAACAGCGCGATACTCGGGGAAATAATGCGGCGAAAGTCAGGATGGTAAGAATTTAGGACTCAGCGGAACTCAAGGATGCGAAACTCACCATAGCGTGAAACTCGGGAGGGTACTGTATACCATATCTCATTTTTTTTTTTTTAAGGAATCACCCAAAATTCTGCAAGATAGTATGTTAATTGCTGTGTTTAAGTGCTTCTGTTCGGCGGGACCTTTCCGCTCCGCCTTCCCTGACGTCATGGAATCATGGTGCGTCGTCTGCTAATTGTCAGACCCATTTTGGAATGTAGGGGAATTTGAGGGCAATAATGACATGCAAATGCTTATCGCAGCTTGAATTGTCCTCAATATAATTTATATTTTCTCATTTTATTTGGGAATGCTTGGGTTTTAAGGAGTTTTGATGTATCCCAGAATTAAGATATATACGGAAGGACCTGTGTTGCTAGTGATTTGTGGTAGAAGGTGTGTATTGTTTATATAGTGGACTATTGGTGTTATGGCATGGCCGCTGCAAGACTGTCTCACTGTCACCTCAACACCCTAATCACCCTTATTTAAGGGGACAAGCAGTGCTTACACTGCCCTAAATAGTGACACGTGTGGTAGAACACTCATCATACCCATATAATTATAATAATAGCAATACTCATGATAATAAGCAATACCTTTGACGGCCCACGGGCTGCGTCTGGTTGTAATAATTTGTTTACCTTCGCGTTTGAGAGAAAATCGCCAACATTTTAGGGATAACTCTTCACTTTACGGGAGAATTTTTCTTTCTTTTTTATCTCATTTTTGGTGATTCTAATGTCTCATGGATGCTGCTGCTGCTTGTGCCAATGCGTGGATGAGCGCCTTGAAAGTATTTTCTATCTTTACCATTGTTTGAATAATAGCATTAAAATGCGATTATATTTCTACATTCACCTAGAATAATGATATTTCATAGCATACCAAGCAGTAATGAGCGAGCCTGAGACTTACTACCTCTCCTAATACCAGTCCCCGAACAGTCGTGGGGCGAGTGTGCCATCCCGGATGTAGCGCCAGTCCACGGTTGACCTCCCAACACAGCTACCAGTCACTGTTGCCCTCCCACACAGCTACACAGTCACTGTTGACCTCCAACACGTACACAGTCACTGTGACGCTCCCAACAAAGCTACACAGTCACTGTTAAAGACCTCCCACACGCTACACAGTCACTGTTGACCTCCACCACAGATACACAGTCACTGTTGACGCCCCAACACAGCTACACAGTCACTGTTGACCTCCAACACAGGCTACACAGTCACTGTTGACCCCCGCAACCAGCTACCCAGTCACTGTTGACTCTCCCAACACAGCACACAGTCACTGTTGACCTCCAACACAGGCTACACAGTCACTGTTTGACCTCCCAACACAGCTACACAGTCACTGTTGACCTCCCAACACAGCTACACAGTCACTGTTGACCTCCCAACACAGCTACACAGTCACTGTTGACCTCCCAACACAGCTACACAGTCACTGTTGACCTCCCAACACAGCTACACAGTCACTGTTGACCTCCCAACACAGTCTACACGTCCTGTTGACCTCCCACCACAGCTAAACCGCTCATGCTTGTCTTTGTTGATTATTTCTCATTTATTTCACATTTTTTCCTGTGTTTCTTATATTTTCACACCCTTGGGAATACCCTCGCAGTAGCGACAATCGCTTTAACGACCACTCTGCCCCCTTTTAGGCCGTTAAATCGAGGGTCAACTGTATTTTGATTGCGGATCAGATGAGTTTTCAAGTATTCTTTTTTTTGCCAATATTTTCATTCAGTGCAGAGAAAGGAAATGATAAACTACGTTTCTATTAAGAATTGTTTCAGTTATTGTATTGAAAAGTAATTCTGATATGCCCCGAAGAAGCACAGGGAATTTACGGTAATTGATAGATCATTCAGGCTCAAAGTGCAGAAGAAGTGAACGCTAGACATTCTGGTGGCGTTAGCTTTTCAGAATTCTCCCGCATTATCTAAAACCAATTTACCGTACACGTACAATATAACTGCCTCCTCCAAGGTGAATAAACAAAGGCCTGCACCAAGTCAGGCAGGGGTCTGGACAGCAGTAGAGAGGTGATAGGGCCAAGCCAGGACTAACTGCTTCCATCATCTTCACAACTTTCCTACCACCATTTCGTCCAAGATTTCTGTATAGATAGTTTTTAAATTACACTTGAAATTATAGAAAAAGAAATCTACATTTTTAAGACAGCATATGGTCAGTACCATACAGATCAACTCCCATAAAGCTTGCTTGTGAAACTTTAATCATTCACATTGTTGTTATCTTTTTTTACCAGTTAGTTCATTAGTTTTGATTGACACAACTATATTTATGCAAATTTACAATAAAGGTCCAATACAAATACAAATAATATATTTCATGTCTAAACAATAACCATTTTTGTAAAAAATACATGAAAACTGATTGCCAGCATAAACCAGTTAACAGGACATCAATGACGAACAATTAAAATACCCACAAACTAAAACATACTTCAGACAAGCATAATCCATAAAAACCACAACTACAGAACAACCCCCATATAAAAAAACCAACACTTGCTAACAATTAATAAACCACAAATAAACTTCCAGTAAAAATTTTGAGACCAGGTATATGACGTAAAACAACCTAACCTTCGGACATTTTTGAGGGTTTTTTGCATATATCTTCGGGTAGAGTTGTTATGTTTCCAGCCTGTTTGGTAACCAGTATGAGTCCAGGGATGTGGCAATTGACAACAAGTATAAAAAAATAGTGTGAAAATCTGTGGGTGTTATTAAAAAATTTCGAGTCCAAAGTTATCATCGATATCGACAAACTTTGGATATATTTAGCTAATTTTGGACACTCACAGGCTTTGCCATATACATGCCTGTAGACTTTAGTGGCGGCTAATTTCGGACAGTCAGGCAATACTTTGGACACTGGGGATTAAAAAAAAAAAAAAATTGCACACTTCTGTGGTGAGTGAGAAGTTTAAAAATAGACAGAGTACAAAATACTCCTTCTTTTACCCCTACAATTAAAAGCACTCAATGGGGCCCTGAAACACTTGGCAGTCAGGTCATTTTCATATAGGAGCCACAAACTTTTCCTGACCCCAAACACCCCAAGAAACCCACAAAAACTTAATAAAGAAAATATTTGGAGTTTAGTACAGGATATTGAAGAATATTAGAGTGGCATTTCATTACATAGACAAAAATATGATGAGAAAGATAATATAATTACTACAATGATCCGACCAAAAATGGAATATGCTGCCATTGTATGGTCCCCATATAAAAAGAAACATGTGAAAAAGTTGGAGAGGATACAGAGAATGGCAACAAAGATGGTACCAGAGCTAGAAAAACTTTCTTATGAGGAAAGGTTGAAGGAAATAAAAGTTACCAACACTTGAGCAGAGAAGAGAAAGAGGAGACTTAATAACAATTTTTAAACTGATAACAAAGATGGAGGAAACAGACAATGAGAGATTACTGGCTCGGAAACAAAGAGAAGGTCGATACACAAGGGACATACAAAAAAATTAGGAAAAAGGAGATGCCTGAAAAACAAAGAAGTACAGCTTCCCTCATATAAATGAAAAGTTTGGAATAAACTAAATGAGGAGGTGATATCAGCAAACAATGTGCACCAATTGAAAGAAGACTGGATAAATGTAGATACAGAGACGGACCACACAAGTGTAGCTCGGGCCCCTGTAAAACACAACTAGGTAAATACAACTACAGTTCACCATCGTCTAACGTGAGTATGTACATGAGTCCGCACTGCTACCGTGTTCGAGAAATTTCGCGTCACAGGGACTGGTGAAAGCCTTTGTTTTTTTCCTCCCCCTTCTCAAAGTCCCCCCCCTTTACCCTAAATACCCTTATGTAGGAGAGAAAAAGCTGCTGGCATTTATTAGATAAAAAAACCACAAGGTAAGCACAGTGGGAGTTGAATAAAAAAATTACCTTATGTGAGAGAGAAGCGCATGCACACGGAGCTGGAGAAGTGTTGAGGGGAGAGACTGGTTAAAAACCTTCAAAGTTCAGTGAACTCACAACACTTCTCACATCCCCCATCAATGTTCTCCATCACCACCTCTTCCTGCTGCGGCACTGATAGACGAATGGTTGTAGGTTAGCTTAGGTAGCCATTCAATTTAGCCTCTTATATGATGTAACCTCAGTACTTATCTGTTACAAGTATTTTGAATACCGTAAGACATTCAAATCAACTAATCTGTCTCCACGCTGTGATGTTTACTGCGGAATTGGCGGGAGCCATTCCGCCTCGGAAGATTGGCGCCAACGGCCATTCCGTGTATGAGGAATTTTGTTACATTAGATGAAAGTTTGTATACTTAAGTCCATGCAGCCATCACAAATACTACATGCATATAGGAAAATTAAAACAATACGTGGTGGGGCACAGAGGCAGGCAACGTAGAGGCACAGGAGGACGTGAGAGGAGGTGTTTACACCTAGATGACAAAGCCAGACTCATCTGATCGGCACGCCAGGCAGGCACACAGCTGGCCACAGCCGCGGTCGGGTTTGTTTTCACTCCCGCCGTCGGACCTGCGTGTACATGTTCAGCCAGCCAACATGACAACTTACTTATACAGGGAGGTCCCGTTATACGAGCATTCGATATACGAGAATCTGATGATACGAGATGTGTAAATTAGGGTCTATTTTCAATATACGAGATCAAAAATCCAATGCTACGACATTCAAACTGGGCTGAGTAAAATTATCCCAAATTATTTACTAAAGTAAAATTTCAAGTATTTACTAAAATTATAGTCATTTACTGACTATATGATATATGATTTTACCTAAGGTTGTACGATAATATATATAATCAATCTGAAAATATGATAATTCTGGTGGCTCGGTACGACAATGTGGCCTACAAAAATTCATATCCCTGGACGACGTACAATGATTCAGATGCGCAGAGAGGAGTTTGTGGGCAGTGGAAGAGGTCTGCGCACCCCTCCCTTGTCCCTTACCTACCCTACCCTCTCCAGTCTAGTGTATCACGCGGCGTCCGCAAGAGTACATACAACGTCTTTGTTTGCTTGTATGTAGTATTGTGCCTTGAGTCATTTTTTGTGATTTGCTGGTTTACTTAATGTGCTTATTGTGACTTATTTGTGCTCTGTCCTACCAGAGAGCTTTCCCGAGAGGTGTCACTCGGGCGATATAACATGGCGCGCCATTTTTTATTTTCATGGAGGACAGCGATCCTAGCGGTTGGGGCACTCACTGACAGTCGCCCGTGCAGATGAGAGGGGAATCGCTCCTCCTTTTTGTGATGATGGGGTGATAATGGAAGGTGGGGAAGAGGGAAGGAGAGGAGATATGAGAGAAGGAAAGGAGGAATAAGGAGTAAGGAAGAATTGGAGGGATAAGAAGAGCCAGAAGAGGAACTGACGAGGAAAAGAAATAAGGAATCAAAGAAGGGAAGAATTCTCCATCACCCATGCCCTCACCACACACCCATACCCACTTCCCACCCCCACCCTCATACCCCACACCCATTCACTCAACCATCCCTCCCCCCACCCATTCACTCACACCCCCACGGACCATTCA
>JACEEZ010018620.1:0-87984 GCA_016584305.1 Chionoecetes opilio | reverse complement strand
ATTTTGGAAGGCTTGGTTTTAAGGGAGTTTTGATGTATCAGATATTAAGATATACACACAAACCTTCGATTTCTCGGATATGGATTTGCCGGACAAAATCCGAGGTCCGGGATATGTCAGTCTCGGGCAATTTTTTTGTTTTTCTTTCCCTCCACATTGAAATGCCTGGTCTGTCGGTCGTAAATTGACAAGTTGTCCGGCGGTCCGAGCGTCTCCTGTCACCCTGTATCAGTGTCCGCACCCTCCCGCCAGGTGGTTGGCACCATGCTCAGCGGTCGAGTTTTTACATTTGGGCACATAACATTCACGGTTCCACTGTCACAGCCTACAGTCAGTCACCTGACTCCCACTTGCCCCTGGTGCAAGAACATTTCTGAGACTATTGAACACTTTCTGCTGCCTCCCGCAGGGTGGCCGCATGCTCAGCGGTCGTATTGTTTACATTGGGCACACGACACTCGCGGTTCCACATGCACAGCCTACGTAGTCCCTGACCCCCACTGCCCCTGGTGCAGGAACGTCTCTTGAGACTATTGGAAAACACTTTCTGCTGCATCCCGCCAGGTGGCTGCATGCCTCAGCGGATGTAAAAGTCGGCGGCGGGGTAGTTGATATTGGAGGTTGCCGGACAGTAAAGACTAGAGGTAGATAAAACGTCCGGGGAGGGTAATGGCATCGGACTATATGATATATATATACCGTCTTTTGTCCGGCGCATAAGACGCACCTCCGCATAAGAGCACCCATATTCTTACAAGGAGGTTTTTGAGAAAAACAAAAAAATATTGGTGTTTTTGAGGGGAAAAAAAAAAATCGTAAATATATCAAAAGTAAAATAAAAAAAGGGATTTGCTAGGAAAGCAATAGGATTCATGATGCCTGTACCTAAATACAATATTCACATTGCGTGAATGTGGAATGAAAAAGTATACTAGTTAAAATGTCAGGGAATGACAGGGGTAACCAAAATCGGTCATAATATATTACAGGATGCCCCTACGTATTGATAGTCTAATATTTTGCTACCTATGGACATATAGCTTAGATTTAATGTTGTAGGTATGCCTTTGTTGCTTTTATCTATGTGTTTCGACTTGGGAAAATTTGACATAGATATGGGTATTATTTTGGTGTGGAGCTTTCAAAAGTCCTAGGATTCTTACATAACATCTCGTGTAGCTTTCTTCATTACTGAGTATGTGAGCCCCCAATTTCCCCATGGCGCAATGGAATAATTAATGGCACACTAACACGTAGTACCAAAAATCTAACCGTTATTTCAGCCAGAAAGTTAAGTTAGGTAAATCAGATAGTCTAGGTTAGAGGTGGTTTGGTTTCGTAACAGATGATAGCGAAAAAAAACGGAAAATTACCCAATAATATGGCAGTGTGAATCGTATAAGCAATGTTTTGCGGGGCGAACTGAGCGGCAGGTTGGCCCCCCCCACCCCCCCCCCACAACACACACACGTGTAAACAAACATTGATTTCCGACAAAAACGAGAAGCCAGATTAATCAAAACACATAGAAAACATATTCAGGGAATAAGTTTTGGTCTCAAAAATCGGTGGTTGCCCAACTAACAAAATTTTTTATAGAAGAATTAGGTAACACTGTAAAGTAACCATCTTACTTGTTGTTATTGTTGTAGTTGTTGAAGGGCACCATTGTCAGGACGACGATATTTGCCCTGCTTACACCTATGAATCTATTCACAGTCGCGAGGGTTGATTAGTTTTTTCAATAAGGATAGCGTGAAGGTGGTTCACAGAAATCATGGCAGGCGTTCAGCAGCCGTGCATTGTATTCACCACTATTCGTCACGGTTCGTCATTCTTGGCAGTTCCTCGCTGACCCTATAAGCAGAGATGGTGCCTCAAAGAGGCTTATGGTTGAAGAAATTTGCATTAATAGACTTCTGTTGGAGAAAGAAGAGGAGTTGAAACTCCTAAAAGTCACTGTTTGGTTAACAGGAAAGCTTGAGGAAACGACAATTTCAGCACGGCCACAGCGCATAAACGTTTAAAATACTATTCACAGAAAAACCGTTCGTGACAGTACGGTGATGTATTGAGCCGTGACGGCGGAGCACAGTTTAGTGTAAACACGTATATTTGTTGAATGTAGAAATGTAACGATGTGATGAAAACGGTGCCGTGTCACATGATGGTATGGTGTGATTCGGCCCCATTGAGGCGGACGGTGTGGTGGCAGTTGATGGGTCTTGGTCTGGTGTACCGTTTGAAGACTTTTGTGCCTGTCTATAAGTACCGTTGCAGTCTTTTTATAGCACTCTTTCATACAGTTCCTTATCCATAGAGGTACAGGGGTGAGGATTAGAGGTGTCGAGGTGGTACAAAGGACTATGCGTCTGCTTATTCCCACTTGCGTACCACTGTAGCGGCGCTAACACACAACGCACATTTTACAAACCTGCATCGGGCTTTTAGGCCCACCCCACTGTCTCGGGACCAGATTCGAGGGTGACCTGAGCTGACCTGACTTGTCATTGCCGACACAACTGCAACATCAGCCAGGTAATTCAGTCAGCGCACAGGAAACACAGAGACAAACACCGCGACCTCTGTCCCACGTTGTACAAGAACTAGCCGTTTCAAATAAACTACAAAGCCAGGATGCCCTTTCTCATCCTTGTGTGTATAGACAGACTTCCCCAAGATACTACACCTCCCTCTCACCGCTTACATTCCTCCAAATAAAACTTTATCACGCTCGTGTTCACTTATTCAATTTATCTACAACGACCCATTCCAGCGAAAAACCATCACATTTTCTGCCTCCCCTTCTATCATCTCCTTCCAACTGTTGTGTCAAATTGTGTGGCCCGGTCGAATGCGGGTTCAAGGCGACATCTAATATGCGGGATGTTTGTCTTTTCCCATGGTTGCGGGGAGGCGGCTGAGCGGAATGACCCATGGTGGTGTGCGCCGGAGGGCGTCGACGAGTGAAGTATCCCAGGTGAAGCGCACCAGACCTGAGATATCAGACGTTTTACAATGGAGAGCAGCAGAAGGGGTGGGATGTGTTTACATCGGAACACGACCATCTTGGCAGCAAACAATCACGCTAATCTTGTTGCCCCAGCTCATTTTCTCTTAAACTCCAACTTTTTTAGTATTATGCATTACTGTGGAAGAACACAGTTACAAATTAGGTTCAGTGGACTACTGCCAACACAGATCACTCCAGACCCCTTTAGTAATACACCACCGGCTGGTTTGGCATTCTCTGCTACGACCTCTCATGCGGCTAATATGGCCGCATTACACGCCCAGGGTGAACTTTGCATTCCTTTAAAGGGGGAAAAAACTGCGTCTTATGCGGCAGGCAAATAACAGGTAGATAGATATATATATATATAATTATATATAATATATAAGATATATATATATATATAATATATATATATAATATCTATATATATTATATATATATAATTTGTTTTACTTGCGATTCCCGGACTTTGCGGTTCCCGGACCAGGGCAGGGATGCTCGAAAATCCCCTCGTAAGGGACCAACTTATGAGGTTGTAGGGCTACAATAACCTTAGAGGGTGGGGCTGGAGGTAGAGTGCTTCGTACTGAGCCGTCCACTCCCGTACGGTTATCGGTGGCCTCTGGGTGGGGAATATAGGGATATTCAGGGATATGTGTGAGGAAAATTTGCTAACCAATCACCAGAGCAGCGCCTCGCATGACGCGGCTTTATCTAGTCAATCATCATGCTCGCAGCTGTTCGGGAGCCGATAAATAAATTAAAGACTTCAAATGCGCTGTTGTGCTGCAAAATCGGCTCTTCTTTCGGGAAATCGTCCCGCGGACGCTTATTTAACCTAAATAAAACTCTACAAAACTTGAACATCAAACATATCATAAACCATTACCTACCTAAACCAGACCTAAACATAAACGTAACCTAAACCTAAAAACTATCTTTCTGCCGGTGTTGAGCAAGATCGGGCGGATTCCGAAATAGGGCAGATCTGTAGACTCACTATCGCCAGAATTTTACGATAATACATAGCGGACACATTAGCCTTTCAGCGTAATATTCTCCCCACTGATTACGTACAGAGACGTACCCAGGGTATACCTTGATGCGCTGATCAATAGGTTCGAAGTTGCGTGCACGAAAATTAGTATCTATAGAACACTTGCTGGCCCGCCGCCGTACGATGCGTATCACGTGGCCATGGCGGTACTCTGTATAGTGGAACGATAACGCGCGGTTCGCTCTTTCGGTCTAGGACAAGACACACGGTGGGGCTAAAACAACTCACTGATGACACACGTGGACTTGTGGGCAAGGAGAGTATAACTTTATAATATCCTTGCCTTGTTGCTATACGGCGTGCTGTAACTAGTACGCAGACTTGATAACACCACCACACCGGATCATTATAGCGGCCCAAACTGTGAGATGAACTATACGTTTTGATTCAAAGGAAAGTCGATCCGATATATATAATTTAATATATAGGTTTGCCTGATAGGAATTTACTAAAGTTTACATAGGAATTGTATGTTAAAATGATATATATGGAGTCCCCAATGAAGCAATAAAACACAATCCAATTTCAAAACAGGCAAGCATTGAAATGCTCTATAATACACAATAAACATAAAGTATAGTGATACAAACCCTTTTATTAATTCATTGTTTGTTTGATTTCTCTAGCCGCTTCAAATTTCACTCCCTTAGGGAATTAATGGGTGCCACCGACCACCCTTCATCCTCGCGGGTCCCGTAGCAAGTGAGGAAAAACGGTTTGAGCATCTCCCTTACGATGCGCTACGAGGTAAAAGTCCCTTAGGGTAATACTTACGGGCCCGAACTCGTCGAGCATCTCTCCCCAGTGCTCCCCCTATTAGTCCGGGAAATTGAGGTTTGTGGGTATAATGAAGGGAAGCTGTGTTGTTAGTGAGTTAGTGTAGAAGGTGGTATTGTTTAAAAATAGTGAACTATTAAGTGTTATGGCGTGTCGCTGCAAGACTGTCTCCCCTGTCAACCTCAACACCAACATCACCCTTATTAAGGCGGGGACACACGGTGCTACACTGACCGAATAGTGACACGTGTATAGGACAGCTCATCACAACATAGATATAACAGAATAATGAGAAATAGTACATGATAATCAGCGATACCTTGACAGGCCACTGAATGTGTCGGCTTGTTGTTGTTCTCTGGTGACCTTTTCTGCGGCTAGGATCGCTTTGGTAGGTCTGTCAAACTCGAGCTCGAGCTTGACATAATCTCCTTTTTTTGCCACTCTGTAGCCCTTTACTCTTAAACCACTACCCAGGAATTTACTGTTTAAGTTGTTGTTTTTAAGTTTAAATATTTTATTTTAGCATTCATGATACTAATAATATAAATATACAAAATATAGAAAGAACTGGCTGAGCCTTGTGCGAGCCAGTGGGGTAATCCCTCTCGCTGTCCTTTAGTACTGCAAATGGTATTCGGCAGGGGGGGGATTTTATTTCCATACGTACAATGTGTACACGGATGATCTCAGTGCCAAACCTTCGTGATTACAGGCTGCACATACATGATGGGTGCATCAACTCACTGAGGTATGCTTGATGTTGGTACTGCTCGCAACCACTGCGGATTGCATTGCAGGGACCCTTATCATGTGTGTCAGGTGTATGCTGCCACAGCATGACATTGTACAACACACACTAAGACAGAGTGCATGTAGTATCACCGGCCACACACTCAGGTGAAATATACCTCAAAAACAGCAGCTCGGTGGGTCTGCCCATCACTTTTGTGGATAATGTGATACTAAGCCATGTTTATATCCTACGACATGGACTGATGATGAATCATCAAGCAACCACCAACTTCTTGGGGGGGGAAATACTCTACAGAGGAAATTTCCTAACTGTGTAGCAGAGAGGTGAAGATGGAGTTATTCAGGAGTCCACTGCTACTCTATATACTGCAACCGCTAGTGGTCGCGGTTCAGGGAGGCCACTCTGGAACTCTGCCTTAAGGTCTGTCACAATGGACATCCCAAGAGGCTTCTGGGGCTGCCCAGGTGGTGCAGCTTGTCCTGCTTCGCTAGGAACTAGGGTGAACAATCTGGATGTGATCCTCAACACTCCGTGTTCAGATTAAGGAGTAGGGTGGAGCTCTCTACGAAACTCCATCATCACTCTGTCAGGCAGAGCTGGCCTATGTATGTGGAACATATACAACAGCGGTGGCTGGGTCTGCTGGTTGTGCAAATGTGGGGCTAGCACCAGGTGTCCATTAGGTTTATTCTGTGTACTTTGATCCCTAGTCCCCTATGTGCCTGTACTTTGATCCCATGTTCCCCTAATCGGTGAACTATGGTCTTTTGTTGTGTTTTTGCTCTAGTACTCAGTGACCTCCTTGGTTGTTGTCTGCTGCTTTGCTTTGTCTGAGCATCCGCGGCGAGAATTAAAAATGATTATTATTATAGTATGAATAATAGCCATTAAAATGCCATTAATATGTCTACATTCACCTAAGAATAATGATATTAATAGCATTCCAAGCAGTAAGAGCGAGCCGGGATAATTACACCTCTCTAATAAGTACCCCGAACAGTCGTGGGCGGAGTGTTGTGCCAATCCCTGATGTCGCGCCAGGTCACTGTTTACCCTCCCAACAAGCTACACGGTTGGTTGTGTTTGTAATTATTCTCACTTATTTCACAGCATGTGGGTCGTACAAATCCAGCATGTAGCACCAGTCAATGTTTACTCCCCAAACCATAGCCTATACGGTTGGTTGTGTTTGTGATTACACTGCGTCGACACCAAAAATTGGTTCGGAGTTCATTGTGTGTGGAGTTGGAACAAGCTATTTTCGTGCTGATTTCAAAAAATGCATTGCTTTTTCTCTGGCACGATAGTTTTGAAATATCGTTATTTAAAATCTTAAAGCTTCATTATAATTAATATACGGTATATAATTATATAATAATCGAAAAACAATCCCCCTACGTTAATATATATTACTCGTAATTAAAGTATGGTGGTGCCTGCGGCTTTATGAGACCTAAGTACATATCTGGCCAAAAAATATACTTAAATTATGTTCCAAAATATATCACGAAAATGTGCCACATCTTGGAAAATATCCGAAAAATATGCCAAATACAGCCACATTTTGACTTTATATATACACCATTTTTCACTGTCAACAAGAGGTTTGTACATAACAGTTGAACCTGCAAGGTGAGTCTTTTCTGTCGTGTGGCCATTCCTTTTGTGTTGTAATGTTTGCTGTCCGCTCTAGAGTCCCACAAACAAAAAGCAAAAACACATGGCTAGTGTAACTAACTGGAACGTCCAGAAGAGGAGATTAACCTTCAGGTCACAAAACAGATTCCATGTGTTCTTCATATTAACAGCAAATAACAAAGTCTTCATAGTTTCATAAGTTTCACTCATTTCATGGCCATGCGCAATTGGAACACTCGGAAGCTTTTTTCCTTTATGCAGAAGAACGGCCTTTAGTGTGTTTTTTCCTGAATCTACGAACAGCCGCCACTCACTCTTATCATAAGTGTGAGACTCACAAAGTTGTTCCATGAGTGTGTCAACATCAAAGCAGTAACAGGGCTTGTGTTCCATCTTGAAGAAGCTTGAAAGTTCTTTATGTCTACGACAAAACGTGGTGATGAGAACTCCTTCTTGTAGCAAATTCCATTCCTTGAGACGAGATCCAAGGACTTCACTTTTCTCCTTGGGTAGATCTAGGTCCCTAGCAAGGTCATGTAGCATTTCCTGACTGATGAATTTGGGCTCTCTGTTGTCTGCCATTTCTTGAAAGTCTGTATCCATGGGATTATCCTCCTCGTTCGAATCTGATTCACTTATAGCACTTGCAATTGGAACATTTGGAACTGGGAGATCAGGACCATGTGGCACAGGCCTGATGGCAGAAGGTACGTCAGGATCCCCGATTTTAGCTCGCGTTTTTATGAATATCCTTTTGATGTTAGTGAGGCAGAAGTAGAGTCAGTATGGACCTTTTGTTAAACCCCAAAGCCATTGGATGCCGGAACCCATGCCGATGGGGGGTTTTTGCCACGCCCACCATTCATTAAGTGGTTCACACGGGGGTTTGCATTAGTGAGGGCCCCACTTTTTTATTTGATCCCCCTATAGGCACTTGAAGAAATTTGCAGATAAGCTGCTTTAACTTTTTTGTAAGAGGTTTCTTCAGACGTCAGGGGTAAAAAAATTCCCCCAAATGTAACAAAAACTGCCCCGAGCATTACACAGTTACGGCGCTCCATCACAGCCCGGAAAAGGTACAATACGGAAAAACAACTAAAATTAGGACTTACTAAATCAAACACACATATCTGCAAAGAAAAATAAAATGTTAAAAAATATGTCAATAGCTGTCGATAGTGGGAAAAATGTACTACCAGCCTGCTAACCCCTCGCCAATCACAGCGCGCACACCCTCCCCTGCTCACTGCACAAACCCACCGACCAAAAACACTGCATCCCCTAAAATGGGCTTGGAAAAGAAAAGATTAAGAGTTTAAAATGAAAACTTTGGGTAAAACCTATTTCTGTGATTTTACCCAAATTTTTTTCATGAATTTGCGTTGGTTTCAAAAACTAGACGTGATAGATTTAAATTTGAACATCAGATTCGAGTTCAGCAGGGCGTTTTACCTAAAATCAGCTTCATTTAGTCCAGAACCAATCTTCGATTTTTTTTTTTTTTCGCCCAGTGTTTTTTCCCCTTTTTAGTATTCAAAATTTTTTTCCTGGTTTTCCTATTTTTTCACACCCTTAGGAAAATACCCTCGCCTAAACGGACCACAAACAAAGATCATTAACAAAGACCAGACTTTTAGTAAGGCCAGTATGTTTAAACAGAGTGAAAAGAGAGAGAAGGGGGGGGGGGGGGAGAGAGAGGGGAGGAGAGAGAGAAGAGAGAGAGAGAGAGGAGAGGGGAAAGGGGAAAAGAGAGAGAGATCCAAAAAATTTTTTTTATAAAAAATAATATATATAATATATAATAATATATATATATATAATATTTTATATATATATAATATATATATATATATATAATATATTATATATATAAATAATATAATTAGGGTGCTTCAAAAAATAAAAAGTGTTCGGATTTAACGCGGATCCGGCAGTTCATGTGTATTGTGAAAGCACTCCCAGCAAAATTTGTTTGTAGCGTGACATCTTCATGTCACGCAGACGCTTCAAAGTTTTGTCCTTTTGCACCACCCCAGCAACGAAGGATGTTTCCCGTTTCGCACGTTTTGGGGGAGGATGTATTTTCAGCATAGGTTTATCCGTTATTGATTGTTTATTCCCCTGTTTATTTTCTTCTGTTTATAGACTTGGTTTTAAGTTGTTTCAGTAGGGTTTTATCCTGTTATTGAGGGTTTTTTTCCCCTTTTTTATTATTATTCTTTTTATTGATGTTTTCTTTTTTACAGATGTTTTCCCCGAGGTCCAGACAATTTAGGCGTAGGACCCCCAGCAACTCAAGGCTCCCATGGGTGTTCTCCCGAACCGTGAGGAACCCGGGTTTTGCATTACCACACAAAGCAAACCGGTGTTTTGACGTTCTCAGTTCGGCAGACGGCACTCAATTTTCAAATCAGTCCCTCTAAGGCGAATTTTGCCTTTGATCGTTGATATCCTCAAGAAATTTACGGGTCTGACGAAGAGTCAAGGATTGAAAAAATCAAAACCCGGACAACGGGCAAGTGAGGAAAACCGAGCCAATTTTCGTGGCTTCCCGAAAAATTTGTTTCGATGTAGCAATCGGGGACGCCATGCCCAAGATCACATCAAGGAGGCCCCGTGATTTCTTGAAGCCAGAGGAAGGGGCAGGAGGGGAAGATGGGTGGTATGGATTGGGCCTGGGGGGAAAAAGAGACACGGACCAGCAGCGGAGGGGCGAGACGGAAGTCGAGCGCAAAGGAAAGTCAAGCGTTCGCAGAAAGGCAGGCCACCGTTGAATTTGAGTTTCGACCTCGTCCTCTTCGCCTGAAGAGCAAGACGTGATGCATTTCCCCCACCAAAACGATCCGCCGTGCACCTGCAGAAGAAAATCAACCCCGCAAGTTTCGCTGCTTGGCCCTGACCAACATAAGTGCCCGTAAAGCTGCAACACGTGTGTTTCCTTCGCGGAGGAGTTTGGGGAGCGATCATCGAGAATTGTCTTTCAGCGCGAGCACGGTAAAGGGGCAGCGAAAACGTCTCGCCAAAAAAAGGCTGCAGGCTAAAAGAAAATTTTGCTTCCGATGACCGCCCACCTCCAGGGAGGAAAACTAATGCCACCCTCACAAACGAAGGCGTGGGGGCCCACTGCCGACCCTGGTTTCTAGAAGGGTGGAGAAGATCCTCACAGCCCCATCCGAGGGAAAAAGCGGAGCCTACGGCAAACACCACCCTTTCCGTTATACCCGAGGGGCTATCTCCGATCAAATTTCGAGCGCTGTGCTTCGACACAACGGCGACGAAACGGGATCCAAGGGTGGAGTGTGCGTTCGACTGCAGAAAGCCTGGTCGGCCCGCGCATTGGGCCTGTCGCCTATAGTTGGAAATTTGCGGGAAAACTGTTTTCGGCCCTCATCCAAAAAAACACCCAAATCCAGATACGCGCCTTTGTCCTTTCCCCGAGAGTTCTGGCTGTAGTTGAACAAGTCATTCCCGGACAGCAAACGAAGAGCCAAGGAGGAGGGGTGGACGACATCCTAAACTCTCCCAAGGCTACCTCCGAAAGGACACCCACGTGACGACTACCGGGAATTGTTAGAACTAGCCGTTGTTTTCCCTTTGGTGGAATCCCCCATGGACCAAGAAAATTTTTCCACAAGCCGGGAGCAGCCATCGGGCTGAGGATGGCAAAAGGGGCGATTACGCTTGAAAATGGGATCTTCGCGCCTCAGTTCGCCCAAAAACCCGAAAAAGGGCCCCTCCAGTTCACTCGCAGTAAGGGCCCCAGTTCCCCAAAAAATGGACGAGTTCTGATCTTATCGTACGCACTACATTTCGACGTGGTTCTCAGTGCGGTTCAGCAAACGCCCCAAGAAAGACCTTGACCTTTACAAAGCCCTCGCGAAAGAGACGAACAAGGCGATCAGAGAGTCGGGCGAAAGCGTTGGGACGTTTAATTGGTACCTGTCTGAAGTGACAGTTGGGCTTCGCTTTTTGACGAGAGATGCCCCCCGGGGGAGAAGGGAATGTTGGCCAACCTCCCAAGCATGGAGGGGTCAAGGAAACCCCCACCCAAGGTTTGCGTGAGGAGGGACTTAGACAACAAGACGTTTCCCCCTTCGTACGAAAAACACTGAAAAATTTCCCGGATCTGCGGACACGACAAAGGGTTCTCGACGTCGACCGCCATGTGGGGGACGAACCCCCCGTACAGGCCGGGGAAAAGGGGAGTTGGGGGCCTTTGTCACCAACGACGCCCCGGGGAAGAGGGGTCGCTCTTGTGCGGATTTTCATAAGAACCCCCCGCACGAAATGGAGGACCAGTGCAATGCCCCCTTTAAAATTTTCGAAAAAAAAAACGGAAAAAAGTATCCCACGGCCAAGAAGTATGGGACTGCGCGCATGAAGATAGGTCCAATCAATATAATTTTTTTGCACTTTGTTTTTTTTGTAAAAGGAAAAGAAAAAAGCGTTTTCATTAATTATTTCTTTTTAAATTTAACCTCTAACTTGACCCACCCCTAATATATATATATATTATATATAATATAAATTTTAAAATTTTACAGTAAAACCCTTATAACTCGGCACGATAGGGGCTCTGGCCCCTTTCCGGTTTTTCAATGTGCCGAGTTATTCAATGTCCTCCTCTGAATGGGTTTTAAAAAAAAAAAAAAAAAAAAAAAAAAAAAAAAAAAAAAAAAAAAAAAAAAAGGAAATACAGTACGTAAAAGCATAAAAAAAACTTTCCAAGAAAGGGGAGAAAGGCTGGATTTTATATCAAATCAGCACAAAAAAGCAAACAGGAGCCCCCTGCACCCTCCTTTCCAGCAAATTTCACCTTTTCCTGCGGCTCAGGCTCTTCAATTTCATTCCCTTCCGCTGGAGACACCCTTGCGTGATGGAGCGAATCTTTTTTAAAACAGTTGAGATGTAATCCCAAAACACGTAAAAAAAAAGGTGGCAAATTTAAACAAAGATGGGAACCAGTGCGTAGGGGTGGCCGGTTTTTGTGTCCAAACCCGTCTTTGGGTTACGAAACCCAACCAATAACACTTGCTGAAATGTGGTTAATACTCTGGATATTTTTGAATGTTTTGCATTTATTATATTTCGGCTCCTACCAAGCTTGTTTTGGTTTTGAAGCAGAAACCAATCCTTTCAATTTTGACAAAAAAAAGGATTTGTATCCAAGACGGTGCTTTGAGACATAAACAGGCTCAGCACTGACAGCCTACCGCGGTTCCCCCACCTTTGCTTTACTTTGCACCATTTTTCGGTTTTGGGATTTCACATACAGTACTGATTTCAAGATGTCAGCCCTACGGAAGGGGGTTCCCCGAGGAAGGGAATGAAAAAATTTAAGAAACCGAGCTTGCAGGAAAAGATCAAAAGGACAAAAATAGACTTTATGCGACTGACGATATGCAGAGGTAAGCGAAGAGAGCAGTTATAAAATCAAAATGCCCAGATACAATTTTTTTTCCAACTTTCTGTTTTTCATGTTACGAAAAGGTTTGGAGGGCATGATTGCGAGGAAAACCATGAGAGCAGTTTAGGGGAGGCGGGGGAGAGAGTGGGTTTGCGTCACCGAGTGGCGTTCTCGAAACCGATTTTTGATCCCGAGTGGGGGCCCCATAAATCCCCTCGAAATCTTTTTTCACCGCGGGGCCTAAAAAAACCCCCACAGCCCCGGCCATTAATCTACCCGATGTGAGTGCATGGGAGGGGAAAAAGGGGCGGCATGAGCCTTAATACAGGGCCACTATAAAACCCGCCTGGCCACCACGGGCGAGGCCAACCATCACAGCCCTCGAGTGAGCCTCCAGGGGTATCATTTCCCCCCCTGGAGTCACTGCCTACAGTGCTATGGGGGTGGTGGGTGTGTGTGGTGGGGTGTGGGTTGTGGGTGGGGGGGTTGTGTGTGTGTTGTGTGTGTGGAAAAAAAAAAAAAAAAAAAAAAAAAAAAAAAAAAAAAAAAAAAAAAAAAAAAAAAAAAAAAAAAAACCAAGTCTTCCCCATGCCGATTTATATCAAATTCCGATTTATACAGTCCCGAGTTATAAGGGTTTTACTTATATAAAATTATATATAAAAATATTATTATATGTATTAATAATAATAATATATTTATATATAATATAAATAATATATATAATTAATATATATATATTTATTAAATATAAATATATACGAAAACCTCTGTTTCGGACCCTCTTATTGGGATTTTGACTTTATTCGACCCCCTTTTTTTTTTCTTTTTTTAGGGGTCGAAATTTCTAGTTAAAAAATTTACACCAATTGTTTTTTGTTTTTTTTGGCGAAATTTCTAGCTATAATTAATATAAATAATATAACCTAAATTTTTTTTTTTTTTTTTTAAGGGTTAAAAATTTCTAGCTAAAATTTAATACACCTATTTTTTTTTTTTTTTAGGGGCGAAATTTCCTAGCTATAATTATATACTAGATTTTTATTTTTTTATTTTTATTACTATCACCCCAAATATCCCCCAGTTATTCGGATCCTTGCATTATTCGGACCACCTTTGGCCAATTAGTCCGATATAGGGGTTTACTGTAAGCAGAAAAAGTTTTTTGGAAACTCCTCTCTTTAAATCGTGTATTTTATACATAATATTAAATATATATCTATAAAATATATTAATATATATATATATTATTATATAAAATGCGAGAGAGAGAGGAGAAAAGAGAGAGAGAGGAGAGAGAGAGAGGAGAGAAGATTAGATACTTGATCCTATCCTAGACACTTTGCAAGTACAAACTAAAAGGGTTTATTGACTATACAAAGGCCACCACACCGGACGAATTTGGTGGACTCGAACCCTGACCCGTGGCCCCAGGGGACTCGCAACACCAGTCCGTGTTCTCCCAAACCCCGCGCCACCCTGCGGGGGAAGGAGAGAAAAGAAGGAGATGAGGAGGAGCAGAAGAGAGGAGAAAGAGAAGAGACGGAGAGATGAGAGAGGCCGATAGAAAGGGAACGAGAAGATGAGGGGAAAAGAGAGCGAGAGAGAGACGAGGAGAGAGAGGGGCACGGAATTTATTTGTAACTAATTTAGCATGGTGCTAATCATTTATTGAAAAAATAAATATATCAATGGAAAGCTGATAAAATGCCGTTCTTTTTGATATGTTCCATGTTATAAGTTGTCCACAAATTTTTAAAAATGACAAACGGTTTAAGTGAATTTTAAGTTCATGCATATTTCTCAGTCTCATAATGGCATTTTTAATGTGTGTTACTGGTTTTGGATAACCCTTATATAACAAACATTTCCGAAGAAAAACAGTATATCAGGTATACATGTATGTATAACATGATATAATGCGGGGTCATGCCTTGAGAACTTCCGCGGGTCTAGAGTGAACGGAGAGGCCCGGGCAGCTAGATGGCGCCCATAAATCAAGTTGTCACTGCTCTATAGAAAGGTACTCTACCTTAGACCAGGGTTGCCAGGTGGCCAATTTTTCGGCCAAATTAGTGAAATTCGACCGTGAACAGTTTTGTTTGGCCGTATAATAAGGGAACTATTTGGACAAACTACTGTACACACAAACTTCGTTTTCCCGGACCTCCATTTCCGGATATCGGATTGCCGGACAAAATCCGAGGTCCGGGGATATGTCAGAGTCCCGGACAAATGCCTGGTCCAGTCCATAAATGACAAAGTGTCCGGCGGTCCGAGCATCTCCTGTTCACCCCTGGTCAGTGTCCGTGCCTCCCACCAGCTGGGAGCATGCTCAGCGGTCGTATTGTTTACATTTGGGCACAAAGACACACACGGTCACCTGCACCGCCTCCGTCAGTCCCCTGACCCCACTGCCCCTGGTGCAGGAACGTCTCTGAGACTATTGAACACTTTCTGCTGCAGTGTCCGCGCTCCACTCCCACCGTGTAGTGCTACGCTCTCAAACTCCTCACCCTGAACGTCGCCACCTTTGACCTGACCACCCTGCTGGCAGCAGCTGGCCTCCCGCCAGCTGGGAGCATGCTCAGCGGTCGTATTGTTTACATTTGGGCACAAGACACTCACGGTTCACCTGCACCGCCTCCGTCAGTCCCCTGACCCCACTGCCCTGGTGCAGGAACGTCTCTGAGGACTATTGAACACTTTTCTGCTGCAGTGTCCGCGCTTCCACTCCCACCGTGTAGTGCTACAGTCTCAACTCCTCACTCTGAACGTCGCCACCTGTGACCTGCCCACCCTGCTGGCGGCGGCTGGCGTCCACCCCTCCCGGCAACAAGCTGTGCTCTGCCTAACCTGTGCCTTCCTGAGGGAGACAGGTCAACTACAGCGCCTGTGATAGCATCATAGGACATCACCAGGGCTCATAGTGTTCCCCAAGGGATCCTCGCAGCCCTAAAAACAACAACAAAGTGACGTAAAAGTCCACGGTTTGTAGTTGATATTGGCAGTTGCCGGACAGTAAATACTAGAGTAGGATAAACGTCCAGGGGTGGGTAATGGCCTCGGACTGTTGCGATCCCGGACTTTTGGGGTTCCCGGACCAGTGCTCCCCCTATTAGCCCGGGGAAAAACGGGGTTGTGTGATTTAACGGCATATAAGATGCTCTTTTTCCCTAGAAAATACCCGAAAAATACTCAGTGTCTTCCAAGACGAATGTTGTAGAAGGTTAGCTTGGGTTTAGCTATTCAATTCAGCCTCTATATGATGTAACCTTAGTACTACCTGTTATAAGTACAGTCAAACCTCGATATAACGGACTCTAAAGGGGGGAGGAGGAGCCCCGTTATAGCCGTTTGTCCGTTATAGCGAGGGTATTTTCCCAAGGGGGGAAAAATATATGAAAAAAACCGGAAAATTGTGAAATAAATGAGAAATAATTACAAAACACAACCAGGCTGTGTAGCTATGTTGGGGAGGGTAAACAGTGACTGGCACTACATGCTGAATTTGGTCCGCTCCTACACGTGAAATAAAATGAGAAATAATCACAAAACACAACCAGAACGTGTAGTGGGCAAGCTCAAGCTCTAGTGAAAGGTAAAACAAATTACTACGAGCCAGATTCAGCCGTGGTTTCCCAAAGGTACTGCTTATTATCATGACTAATGCTCTTTATTAATATATTGTATGGTTGTAAAACTGCAGTTCTATACACGTGTCACTATTTAGGTTTAGTGTAGCACTGCGTGTCGCCTTAGATAAGGGTGATTTAGGGTGTTGAGGTGGGCAGGGAGACGTAGCAGCGGCCACGCCATAACACTAATAGTCACTATTTTAAACAAATACACACCTTCTACCCCTAAATCACTAGCAAACACAGGCTCCTTCCTTATAATATTATATCTTAATATGTGATACATCAAAACTCCTTAAAAACCCAAGCATTCCTAAATAAAATGAAAAAAATAATACAATAATGTTTAGGGTTGACAATTCCCAGCGGCGAAAGCGGTCTAATATGAAAAAAAAAAAAAAAAAAAAAAAAAAAAAAAATTTTCACGGAAAGGAGCCCTTTATATCCGATGCCCGTTACATGAGGTCCTTTATTCGGGGTTTGCTGTATTTAAAAAACCATAAGACTTCAAACAACTAATCGTCCTCACCTGTGAGTTTACTAAGGTACTGACGGGAACCTTCGCCTCAGCAGATTGGCCCAACACCCCAACATTGTTGCTATGTTGATTTTTATTTAAACCACCAACGTATCACAAGCTCTTTTCAGTCCTGGAAATTACGCATACAAGCGGGGAAAAGGAATACGAAAAAGAAACAGAAAAATAAAAACACTTCGGAAAACCTCCCAAAAAAATGGTAATTTTCTAGCAATCTAAAAAACGTTTTTTCCTTAGAAATTCTTTAAAATGGGGGTTCGTTTTTAATGAGCTTTTTCATAAGCCGAAATATGGTTTTTTTCCGAATTTGGGAAAATTTCTCAAGAGTGAAGTGTCTGTTTGAGTATAAATACCCCTGAGTTTTGGGCAGAATGAAAAAGGCTTTGACTATGGGCCACGCTGCGGGGCCCTGTGCAAAAGGAGTCGGGGAAGGAAATGTCAATGATTTTCACTTTTTTTTTTTTTTTTATTTCCCCAAATAAAGTTGTATCTAATTTTTTTGTTTTGACAGGAGCTTTCTACCTTTTATTGCAACAAACAACAATTTAAAGGTTTTTTTTAGATAGCAAGGGAATAAAGCGGGGAAAAAATTAAACTTCTTCACCCCCCCGGAAAATAAAAAAGCATTTTTTCAGTGTTTGCAAAAAAGCAGATTTCGCATCCTCGATTTACGCTATGCCTTCGGAAAGCAGGCGCGAAACTCGGGAGGGATGTTTAATTTTAAATTTTTGGAAATACCACGTGTAGGTTTCACGCCCCTTGTTATAGCTTCCTTTTGTTCTTAACAGACACGCCAAGAACACAACATAAGTCTTTTTAAGGCCCTGTGGGGAAAACCGGTCCAGGCCCGTCTTTGGAGCCGGGGCTTTCGGCCAGGCAGCCTCAGGAACAAAAAAAACCACCCCGGCTAATGACCAAAAAATTGACCCCCAATGTTTAGGCGAAAAAGGGGGCCCATCTTTACCTAAATGTTTATAGGAATATAATAAAAATTAGGATATCTAGTGCCTGACCTCACTTGATTTTTAGTACCGCTCGCCAGCAGGCCCGGCTCACAGTCCTGGAAGATGCGGACCTGCTTTAGGGGTTTTAAATGCATGAATGGCGTCTCGGGTTTTAGTTTCTGGTAAAGACTTTAGCACCTGAGAAAAGGGAGGGAGGGGGGTGAGACTGGTAGGAGGAGGAATGTTCGGAGGTTTTAGGGGGGGAAGGGAGTTTAAAAGATTTTAGCACTAAAATGGGAAAAGAGGAGGAGCCGGTTTGAGCATTGGGGAAAACACTCCTTTACAAACCCAAGGGCCCCCATGAGCCACAGTGGGGGGAAAAAACAGGGGATAAGAGTGAGGGGGCAAGGGGAAATAAAATTTGGGATGACCTGGAAATGCAAAAATTTTGGGGTAAATTTTCTGCAATGTTTTATACATAACAAATTTTAAGAAATCAACTGGAAGCAAGCAATTAACAGGGGAAAGGGTGATTGTGCGTCAGAGGAAAAACCCTGAAAAAAAAGGGCCAAGAAACCCCCTGAAAAGATTTAAATGCGTAAAAAGCCAAATTTGGGCTTGAGTTTAACTTTGGAATTGAGGAAACAATGAATGAAAACCCAAAAAATTGGGAATTGGCTTTTTATTTAAAAAACCCAAAAGATAAGCATTTTTGAAGCATTAAAATATATTATATCAATCTAATAAACCGCATGAATGGAGTATGTGAAAAAAAAAAATTGCAAAACTGGGTGAAAAAAAAAGTTTTTTGTTCCCCCGAAAACTTTTTTTGACAAAATTTTGGAAGTAAATGTGTGAAAAAAGAAGGAAAAAGGGTATTTTTGAACATTTTTTGCGATGACACGCACCAAAGGAATTTACAAAAAGTTGTCATATAAACCCCTGAGAAGAAAACAATAATTTCACCTCACGCTTTTGTTTATGCAGGCTAACTTCGGACACACTAAGTTAAAGTAAGGCTAAATCAAAGGGGGGGGTGGGGGGATTTCCGATAAGGCGCAAATATTAGATTAGTCGGCAAGTGGGAGTTTCTGTGTTTCTGCTGTAGGCTGTGTTTCTACACACCTAATTTAACCTGACCTAGCTAACGATAACCTAACCTAAACTAAACCTAACCGTAACTGGCAGAAATTACTTATTTTATATACTTTGGAGGGAGGATGGGGTGGTTTAAGAAAATATATTCATTTCCGCAAAACAACAAGAGCTATATTAATTCAAAACATCAAACTAAATAGAAAATTAAAATGTCTTCGAAAAATGTAATGTCCAATAATGAAAAACCCTTTATTAATCCTTTAATCCCTCACAAGTGAAACTGCTGTCAAAAATGTTCACGTCGGCGAGAGTTCTGGGTTGGTGTCTGGACGAGAAGGCAGCCTATAGTTATAAGCCTAGTCACAGAGTTTCAGTTTAGAACATTTTATAATGGTCAATAATGTACACTAATGTGTTCCCATGTTTTTTCTATCATAGTTTAAGTTTTTGTATGAATATGGTTAGCTTAATTAACATCAGTAAGGCAAAGACTCATGAAGTTTTTCAAGAACAATTGTCCTTTATTATTTTTTTTACCGTACATGGTGTGGGGTTTCTTGGGGTGTTTGGGAATAGGAAAAGTTTTATAGATTCTATGTGATTGTTTTTATATGAAATTGCCTGACTGCAAAGTATTTTAGTGCCTATTGCGTAGGGGCAAAATATCAATATTTTTGTACTCAGTCTGTTCTTAAACTTCTCACTCACCACAGAAGTGTGCAATTAGTTTTTACTTTTTTAAAATATCCCCAGGTGGCCAATGTATTGCTTGTCGGTTCCAAAATTTGCCCCCACTGAAGTCTACAGGCATGTATATGGCAAGGCCTAGGAGTGTCCAAAATTTGCCACAGCTTTCCAAAGTTTGCCGATATCGATGAAAACTTCTGACGCTCAAAATCTTGAATACACCCACAGTTTTGCCTCTTTATTTTTTTCATTACTTGATTTCAATTGCCACATCCCTGGACTCTATAGTGGAAACCAACAGGGGTTAGATAATGCACCTATAAAACAAAGCTATTTGCAAACAACCCTCAATAATGTCCGAAGTTAGGCGGTTTTACGTGCATTATTGAAGTCAATAAATAAAGTTTGGGGTAATCTAAAGAAGTCATCCAGCCCTTTCTTTTCTTCTTTCCTCCATCACCAACAAGCGGGGAACTGTTTGGGTGCCGGCGTAGCCGCCGACTAGCTACCCCGCCCGGATAGCTTCCCTGCACAACTGCACACACGTGGAGATGACATCACACAGGAAAACATTGGCCAAGCCTGCCGGACCAGAAATTATTATCAGATTCGCTTATTAACCTAAATAACTCTACAATACTTAACCCAAACCTATCCTAAACCTAACCAAACCTAAATAAAACCTAAACCAACCTTAACTGAACCTGAATTTAAACCACTTATTTTTTTTATGATTAATAGATAGCTAGGTTAGGTTACGTTTAGGTTTGGTTAGATTAATTTAGGTTAACTTAAGACTTGGCTTAATTTGATTTAGGTTAGGTTAGGTTTAGAATAGGTTTAGGCAAAGACTGTTTAGGTTAATTTTGTAGTTATTTAGGTTAAATAACCCAAATTTCTGATGATAATGTTCTGGTCAGGGGGCGTGGCCAACGTTTCCTGTGTGACCTCATTTCCCGCACGTGTGCAGTTGTGCGGGAAGCTATCCGGGCGGGGTAGCTATCAGCGAGCTACACCGGGGAACTAAGTTTTTTGGGGGGGGAAGAAAATGAAAACCTAACCTAACCTGGCGTATTAATCTCCTAGCCTGGGGGGCCCCCTTTACCCCCTCTACTACGTAACAGTAAAGGGGGATTATAAACTAAAGCTGGCGTATTAACCTCCTAGCCTTTGCCTTTGGATTTTTCAAGCACCTCAGAACTTTGTAGAGGCAGTGTGGTCTAAACAGGCTTGACTGAAAAACTGGAACCTTTGCAGATATGAAGTACAGTAAGTGTATATATGTTGATGTAATGTCATTCAGATAAGCTTGGAGTAGTGATTATGCAGTTTTGCCAAGTTTGCTAAACCAAGGTTGAATTATTTGACAATGGGCTGGACGGGGTGAAGAAGTGACTGAAATGATGAATATTCACATCATACAGAAATTTTTGGATGAATATGGGGTTTAAATAATATTTATTTTAATAAATAGCTAAGTTAGGTTACGTCTACATTAGGTTAGGTTAGATTTAGGTTAGGTTTAGGTAAGGTAAGGTTTGAGTTAGGTGTTGTAGAGTATGTAGGTTAAAAAAACTAATTTGATGGCGTGTGATTGCCTGGCGCCGCGGCTGGTTGACGCCCCCAACTTCTGCGGAATTTTTTATTGAAATATAGACATGATGACAAGACGGTAAAATAGAGTTCTTCCCGCCCTTATAAGTGGGCTCTTTTCCTCCCACCTTCACAGACCCCTTCAGATACCTCTAAAACTTAATTATAAAGTGGGGGAGGTAAAAAAAAGAAAAAAAAAATTTACTAACCTAACCTCAATATAACCTAACCTAACCTAACGTAACCGGGTTTAAATTCTAGTTCTTTTCGGGCTTAAGGGGGGCGTCACACTAGCACTTTTTCCGTTTAGTTTTTTCAGCAACTTTCTACAAACTAACAATTTCCTGACTGCAAGCCGTCACACACACAGAACGTTCGCCTGCATCACCAGTCAGCTGTTCGACTGTAAACAAACATGGTTCTTTGTGGTTTGTGGTTTAACCACTTTCTGGTTAAGGTTAGGTTATGTTTCATTAAAACCTATAAGGTTAGGTTATGTTTCATTAAACCTATAAGGTTAGGTTAGGTTTCATTAAAATCTGGTTGGGTTTTAGGTTTCATTAAAATATATAAGGAAAGGGTTTTAGGTTTATTTTTTTTTTTTTTTTTTTTTTTTTTTTTTTTTTTTTTTTTTTGCGCAAAATAAAACTATCTCCATTACTACACGCACCTATTGTAGGCCAAGAAAAATTGTCTTGTCTCTGAAAACGACTGCGAAACTCTAGTCCATTATTACCGACGGTTTAAATTAGTGCCTTGTAATGCATTAAGTTGTAGTAGAACAATTTCTTTCATGACATCGTAAAAAAAAGTAAGCTGAAAGGCTTGTGGAGCCCGCCAACTTCTGCGGATTATGCACCCAAAAAATAGTTACCGAAATAGGAATTTAGGTACTTATTACTTCTATTCCCGTTCTTTAGCTGTGCTTTCCTGTGCCTGTATTTTGTTTTTTGTGCAAAGAATTTTCTAAATTTAGATAAGTGAGGTTAATTTTTTGGTTAGGTAGGAGGCATTCATGATTCTTTAAAACCACTGTGTGTCAGGTGTGTCTGGTGAGTTCAGAATGGGGGATAAACCTTTCCCCACACTCTAGGGATTCATGGGTTTTTAACACCACTGTGTGTCAGGGTGTGTCTGGTGAGGTCACTCTTTGTAGTAAATCTTTCCCACACTCTAAACATTGATAATTTTTAACACCACTGTGTGTCAGGGGGGTGTGTGGTGAGGTGACCCATTGTAGCAAATCTTTTCCCACACTCTAAAAAATTCCTAATTCTTACACCACTGTGTGTCAGGGTGTGTTGTGGTGAGGTAACCCATTGTAGCAAATCTTTTCCCCCACTCTAAACATTCATAATTCTTAACACCACTGGGGTGTCAGGGTGTGTATGGTGAGGTCACTCTTTTAGGAAATCTTTTCCCACACTCTAAAGTCTAAACATTCATAATTCTTAACACCACTGTTGGGCAGGGTGTATGGTGAGGGCACTCTTTCTAGTAAATCTTTTCCCACACTCTAAACATTCAAATTCTTAACACCACTGTGTGTCAGAGTGGGGTGTGGGGAGGTCACTCTTTGTAGTAAATCTTTTCCCAACTCTAGGCATTCTTGATTCTTAAAACCACTGTGTGTCAGGGTGTGTTCAGTGAGTTGACTCCCTTTTTAGTAAATCTTTTCCCACACCTAATATTCATAATTCTTAAAAACACTGTGTCAGGGTGTTGGGCTGGTGAGTTCAGAACAGGTATAAAACCTTTTCCCACACTCTAGGCATTTATGGTTCTTAACAAACCCCTGTGTGTCAGGGTGTCTGGTGAGGTCACTCTTTGTAGTAAATCTTTTCCCACAGTCTAAACATTCCTAATTTAACACCACTGTGTGTCAGGGTGTGTGTGGTGAGGTGACCCATTGTAGCAAATCTTTTCCCCCACTCTAAAAATTCATAATTCTTAACACCACTGTGTCAGGGGGTGTATGGTGAGGTCACCCTTTTTAGTAAATCTTTCCACACTCTAACATTCATAATTCTTAACACCACTGTGTGTCAGGGTGTGTGTGGTGAGGTCACTCTTTGTAGTAAAACTTTTCCCACAATCTAAAGAGTCTAAACATTCATAATTCTTTAAAACCACTGTGTGTCAGGTGTGTGAGGTGAGGTCACTCTTTGTAGTAAATCTTTTCCCACACTCTAGGCATTCATGATTCTTAACACCACTGTGTGTCCCGGGTGTGTTTGGTGAGCTGACTCTTTCTAGCAAATCTTGTCCCACACTCTAAACATTCATAATTCTTAACACCACTGTGTGTCAGGGTGTGTTCGGTGAGTTGACTCTTTGTAGTAAATCTTTCAATAGAGTCATGCGAGAGACCGTTGGCTGTTATATAGAACCGGCTTTAAATGATCTACATGTACAATTTGTCACTTGAATATTTTTAATACTTTTAAACTTTTTGAATTATAATTTGCAAAAACTTACTGATTTATATCGAATATCTTTAAAGTAATCACTATGGATTTTGATTTGACTAAGAAAGTTGACTTCAACTTTCCATATCAAGACGATCACGAGCGACGGACTCAGACTGACTGATTCAGACGGACTAACTAGTCAGAGCGAGAAAAAAATAGTCAGAGCGAGAAAAACCAACGGAGATCGACTAACTAGCGGAAAAAGTGCTAGTGTGACGCCGCCCCCTTTTGGTTTCGCTAGGAGGTTATTGGTAAGGTTAGGTTAGGTATAGTAAGGTTAGGTTAGGTTATATTGAGGTTAGTTAGTATTTTTTCTTCTTTTTTTATCTCCCCCCCCCCTCACTTTATAATTACGTTTTAGAGGATCTGAAGGGATCTGTGAAGGTTGGAGGAAAAACACCCACTAATTTGGGCGGGAAAGGACTCTAGAATTTTACCGACAAGATACCAAAAAACACAACTCCAGGCCTTGTACACTACACAACAAAGGTCAATAATATATACTCACTCCCTCTTCGTCCAGAGACTGTTTGTTGCTCCACAGGTAATCAAACCACTTGATGACCTTCCCTCTCCAGGTCCTTGGACACTTTGCGGAACTCCATGTATTGCTTCACGCCACCATTCGGTTCTGAAACACAACTGAATGAATGAAAGAAAAAAAAAGTGTGAGGCTACAACAACCTTACCTAGAGGAGGAAAGGATATAGTGGGGGGAGTATTTGTTTGGAGAGGGGAATTGGAAGAAGCAAAAGAACAATCAACGTTTTTGGAGACCAGAGAAATAAGAAGAAAAAAAGGGGAAAATTCTAGTGTTGCCCATACTCTCCCCCTTCCCCCAAAAAAGCTTGGGGACCTGGGGGAATGCGGGGTTTTTGGGTGGGAGCAAATAAAGCGTCGGAAACACGTAATTTTTTGGGGTTTTATTTATACCCCAGATTTTAGGGGGAATTTCCCTAGTTCTAGGGTAGTTTCTCAAGATCTAGGGGAATTTGCCAAACCAAAAATTTAAACCAACCCAGCGGGGGGCTTAACCTAACCCAAGCTAAGCTAAGCTAAGCTAACCTAACCTAACCTAACCTAACCAAATCTAACCTAACCTAACCTAACCCCAACCTAACCTAACCTAACCTAACCAAACCAAATCTAACCTTACCTACCCAAATATAACCCTTTCCTACCCAAATATAACCTACCCTAACCTAACCAAATATAACCCACCTAAACAAATATAACTAACCTCCTACGGGGGTTGGGGGGGTTCTCGACACTTGGGTCATCATTCTGTGACGATCGTCAGGTTCACACGTCTCTGGACTCAGAAGAAATCCCAAAAAATTTTCCCTACATCTAGGGAATTTTTACAACATCCCTAACTCAAAAACTATGTGGTTGCGACGCATATTATGTACCCCAGCCAAATGTCCGCATTCCCCAGGTCCCCATGCTTTGTTTGTGGGCAAAAGGGGAAGTATGGGCAAACACTAGAATTATACCAGAAAAAGAAAGAAACTAATAAGATAGAATAAGAGAAGAAAACTAATTAAAGACCCAGACAGCAAGAAGAAACAGTCAGGGAGTGCCGTTGAAAACCCGGACTCCGCCCAAACAACTAAACTGAACTGAACTGAACTCTCAACATAAAGAAATTACAGAGACCTGCACGATTCTGATGGAAATTAGTGTGGCAGAATGGGCAATAAATTAACCAATTGTGCACTTTATGACTAAAGCATGAAAGTTTCACCTTTTAAAACTGACATCCTGTAGCTACCCTAAGGTTTTATTTCAGACATGGAGGCAATCTGTATCTGAC
This sequence comes from Chionoecetes opilio, assembly GCA_016584305.1. Lineage (NCBI taxonomy): Eukaryota > Metazoa > Arthropoda > Malacostraca > Decapoda > Majidae > Chionoecetes > Chionoecetes opilio. The sequence continues at coordinate 62,547 of JACEEZ010018620.1, read as the reverse complement.
CTCTGGTGACCTTGTGCGGTCATTGACATCAGCATCGCATTGGTAAATTTCCAATGAAAAAACCAAAATTCCTTTGTTGAACGAAACAAATTTTTTCGGCGAGTTTCGATGTGTTTTTTAATGAATCTGCTAACCGTTTCTGTCGCAAATAACTTTTTTTGTGTGTGTGTGATTTGCAACAAAAATGACAAAAAAACTTTGAACCTAACCTAACCGACCTATACCTAACCTAACCTTTACCTAAGTCATAACCTATATCAAACCTAACCTAACTAACCTATACAACCTATACCTAACTTTTCCGTAGATAACACTTTAAAAAAGGCCGGTTCCCAGTAGCCCGCTTCTACGGCCCGCCGTTTCCGTTCATCGCCCAATAATGACGTTACCAATCATCACCGCTTGAGTGGTTGTAGTCACGTAGTGGTACCGGGCACAGGTTTTATCTCTGCTCGAGCGGAACCGCCGAGCGGGGGAGATGACTTGTTGTTGATTTTGATTTCGCACGGTGCGGGGCCGACTTTTTTGTGACGTCATTTTGGGCGGTGAACGGCAACAGCGACCATAGAAGTGGACTAGTGCGAACCGGCCTTTTAAATTAGTCGCCAGCTGCAATAATGTCGCCAGCCGCCAAATATTACGAATATAGCATCACTACTGATTTTTTAAGGTGCCACGAAGATGATACACAGTACAGTACCCTCCCGAGTTTCACGCTATGCGAGTCTCGGGATCCGCAAGTTTCGTGCAGAGTCCTAAAATTCTTACCATCCCGATTTTCGGCGTTATCTCCCCGAGTTTTGCGCTGCTTCGTAGGTACACGTTGTGTGTGTGTGTGTGTGCCCCAGCGCGTTAGGCAGTGACCTCCAGGTGGGATGGTAGGCCCCCCGCCCGTGGTGGCGCAGGCAGGATTTTTATAGTGACGCTTGTGATTAGAGATTCATGTCGCCCCCCTGTAGCCTTTCCCATGCACTCACAAACGTAGGTAGAGAGTTAAAAGGGCAGCATGTGGGTGTTCTTAGGCCCCTCGACGGTGCAGAGAAAGATTTTATTACCGTTACGCTATTCCTCCTGGACCTTACCACACCACCACAGGTGTCCCAGGCAGGCTGTACAAAGAGGCGTTACGTTACAATTACCACTGCAGGACTTACTTCTACAGCGCCTTCCTCGGGCTCGGCGTATCAGGGTGGGGCGAGCTAAGATATTACGAGGTCAACAACAGGCGAAGGAAAAACCCGGGGCATTTCTTGGGTTTAAGGGAAAAAGCCCACCCAAAGCACAAACCCCCAGTACATGTATATAAGCCAGTTCCCGTCGCTTGGAGACGGTGGGAAAACACAAGTCCTACATGCAGTCATTTTCCCCACCACCACAACCCACCAGTCCCCCCCACCACCCCAAACCACAACACCCCCCACCCTCCTCCCCCACACCACGACGTGTCTTCTCTGCCCCGGGCTCAAACCCTCTGCCCCTTTATGGAAAGCGCAGGCGGGCCCCGGGGCAGCGCGGGGGTGGGTGTGGGGTCTTGGGGGGGCAGCGGGGCAGAGGACTAACCCTCGCGTGCCGGCACTGCCTGCGTTTACCACAAAGGGGAGAGGAGAGGTTTGACCGTGGTCAGAGACAAAGTTGTGGGTGAGGAAAAGGGGCGTGGGGTGTTGTTTTTGGGGTGTGGTGGGGGGGACGTGTGGTTGTGGTGGATGGAACAGTGACTGCAGTGTAGCGTTTTTGTGCTTTCCGACCGTCTCCAAGCGAGGGGAACTGGTTATTACATGTACTATGTTTGGCTTGTAGTGTGGGTTTCTCAAAAACCCAAGAAGCCTCAGGGTTTTCCTTCGCCTGTGGTTGACCTCGGTTTTAACTTAATCCCCTCACCCTGAAAACCCGAGCCTGGGGAAGGCGCTGTAAAAGAAAACCCCGCGGGGTTATTGTAACGAAAAAGCCTCTTCTGTACAGCCTCATGGGACCCGTGGTGGTGTGGTAAGGTCCAGGAGGGAAATCGTAAAGCGGCTTTTCACGGCATATTTTGCTCAGTGAGCGTTTTCACTGACATTTTTGAGATTTTGCTCGATGAAACCCTTTTTGGGTTTGAGAAAAACAAGAACTACTTCAAAGTTTTTTTTTTGCTCGTCTTTGAGTGAGAAAAAACGTTTTCTTTTTAAAAAGGCCCGAAATTGGGGGTGACTATATTATTTATTGCAAGATCATTTTTTCAAAAACTCTCAAAAAGACATCACACCCTGCTGACGGCAGACGGAGGGAAAGCTTACTGATTGATTAGTTCAGGCCCCACCTAAAATAGGAACATTTCCCCTTTTATTTTTTTAAAAAAACTTTAAAAAAAAACATACCCCTAAAGGGCCCTAAGTCTTTTTTTACGGTGATACCGGGCGACAGTGTTTTGCGAGGCCGTACAGTGTGTAGTGCAGGTGTGGTTATATGGAAAAGCGAGAGGGGCTAAGATGCAGTTTAGCCCCCGATTTGTGTGTGTCTGACCTAAAGAGCGAACGCGTGTTCTCTCCACTAAACGGGCGTCAGCCCGTCCCAAACACGGCCACGGGTACGCGCGGGCCAAGTGGTCCATAAAGCTACTCCGGGGGATTACAAAAGTTTAAATGAAAAAAACCCTTTGGGCCCCTAATCAAAAAAACTTTCTTAATTAGGTATATTAAATTTAAAAGTAGTTATTTTTGACACTGTTTTTGAGTTTTTTCGAAAATCCCTGGGTCACTTCCGTAACTCTAGTAGTAAATTCAATCTGCGCGAGTGTACAAAGCTATGGTTTCATATAGACACGAAACAACTTGGAAAAAGGGGAAAAAAGTTTCGCGGTCGTTTTCAGGGACCAACTTTTTTTGGAAAAACTTGGAAGAAGCCCTTCACCCCTTCTTTTTTTTTTTTCCCCCTATACCCCAAGCCTGGAGAACTGGCGGGAAAACGGGTTTTTGGGTTTGGGGAAACAAATATAAGTATTTATGGGTCCCAAAAAAAAACATCAAAGTCAAAAGTAAAAATCTAATTAAAACCTAACCTAACCAAAAGTATACCTAACCTAAAACCTAATAACCTTAACCCAAAAAAGTATCTTAACCTAACCCAAACCAACCACAAAGTTAAACCTAACCTAACCTAAACCCCTTTAAACCCAAAAATTTTTACCCAACCCCAAACCTAACCCCTTAACCACAAAGTTACCTAACCCAACCCAACTTAACCACAAAGTAACCCAACTAAACCCTTTAACCACAAAAATATACCTAACCTAACCTTAAACCCCAAAGTATCCAACCTTTAAACCACAAGGTATACCTAACCTCTAAACCTTTAACCACAAAGATACCTACCTAACCTAACCTTAACCACAAAAAAATATACTAACCTAACCCAACCTTAACCCCAAAAAATAACCTAAAACCCAAACCTAACCTTAACCACAAGGAACCTAACCTTAACCACAAAGTATAACCAAATTTAAACCCCAAAATATACCCAACCTAACCTAACAACCTTTAAACCCCAAAGTAAACCAAAATAACCAACCTAACCTAACTGGACTTAGAATTTTTTTAGGGGCCCATATTTCTAGCGGCCGTGTGGGTTTAACCCCAAAGGGGAGCGCACCTGGAACCCTTTTCGATGTGAAGTAAAAAAGATACAAACAGTGCGGTAGTTCTTTTCAGTCAAAGCCGAAGGAGTTCCAAAATATTTCCCTTTTTTTTCTTGGCCCAATAGGGCTTTTTTCTAATGGAGTTTTTTTTTGCGCAAAACCCCCCCCCCCCCCCAAAGTAATAATGAACCTAAACCCAACCTTTTTAGGTTTTAATGAAAAATTTAACCCAACCTTAAAGGTTTTAATAAAACCAACCCAACCTTAAAAGGTTTTAATGAAACCTAATCTAACCTTTAGGTTTTAAAGAAACCTAACCCAACTTTAACCACAAAGTATATTTTTTTTTTTTTTTTTTTTTTTTTTTTTTTTTTGCGCCCAAAAAAAAGCATCCCATTACCAAGCACCGCTTATTAGGAAGCGCTAGATTTATTTTTATCTTTCCCGCACCAGGTCGTATGCATTTTGGGTCATCAAAAAAACAGATCACCGGGTAATATTTGTTGAGCAGCTCAGTGAAAACTGCCCCAGTGAGCGCTGCCCCACTGACAGAAAAGTGCCCGTGAAAAAGCGCCTTAACGGTATAAAATCTTTTTCGCACCTCGAGTGAAAAATGCTGTAAAATTAAGCATTGTTCGGCGTGCCCGGAGTGACGGGCATGCCCGCTCAAAATTAAACCTGCCCGAATGTTGGCGGGCACGCCGACGGTTTTCTTTTGCTCTCGGATCGTGTCCACACTGCCACTTTTTAATGACGAACCTGTTCGAGGGAACGCCGCCGGGGGTGAGTGGGGTGTGGACGGGGCTTAAAGGGAATATTAAATAACCGACTTAACCTACCCCGGCAGTTCTCGTCCACTATAACCCCTTTAGCTCACATGAACGCGTCTTCATCTGTCGGTTTTCTTCTAACAAACACCTCCTCCCTTTTCATCACCAGTTTGCTCGTTATTAGCCCCTAAAGTTAAAACATTAAAAAACAAATCTCCCCGCCCCCGCGTCACGCTTTTATCTTTGTTTTTTATTGTTGGGGTGAACGGTTGGCCCAACCGTGTGCTAGGTTTTTTCAAACGGCCGGGCCAAAAGATGTTTTTGGTTTGACCCAAAAAGCCTCGGTGATACCCCCCCCTTTTGGGGTCAAATGCAAAAATTTTTGAAAGTGAACCCCAACTGATATATGCTCAAACCTTTTTTTCCCTGCAGTTAATCCCTATACATTGATGGGTTGCTGGGGTAAAAAAGAAAAAAAAAAAAAGGCAAATGGCAAATATATTCATCAAATACAGTTTACTACTACAGTTCTTTTGCAAATTTTTTTTAATTTTTTAGTTTACTCGGTCGTTAACTCATTACATTTTGCAATGCGTGATTACCTGGCAATTGCATTTTAGAAACATTGCATTTTTTAACAGTGTGCTCGATGTAAAAGGCTAATAGCTTGGTAGAAGGGGGGGTAAGGTAAGTTAAAGGGGGGAAATATATTTACAAAATTTAAAATTGTGAAAAACTGAAAATCAGGTAAATTTCTCTTTCATTGCTTTTTTGGCATGAATAAAAAAACAAGGAAAATAGATTTTGTGGGTTTCTTTTCCCAAACGGCTAGCAAAACCCGTTGGGGTACGTGTACGAAGGGGGCGGGGATTGCATAGCCCTAACCCTAATGAAGCCGGAGGTGAACAAAGCTGAAACAGCGTGCGTGCAAACGGAATTTTTCACTCGAGAATGGGCCCCTCATGCATGTTCTCTCGACTCTTTTTCTCTTGTTTCTTTGTTTGTTTTGTTTAGAGGATAATGCCTCAGAGCCATAGTGATCTACCGCTGCTGCATATTAGTGTTGGCCGAAGCCACCACCCCGGGGGGGAGGTTACAAACCCCCGGCTGGCACCCGGTACCCATTCACTGCTGGGTGGACAGGGGCTTGGGATTTAAGAAAGACCACCCATCTATCTTTCGCTCCGCCCGGGATCGAGCCCGGGACTTCTCGTTGTAAGCCGAGCGTGCTAACCACTACACTACAGAGTTCCCACGCACTCTCGACTCGCACGCACTCTATCAGCGCTCGCAGGGCCCAGCTCATGCATCATCACCGTAGAGCTAGTCAGGCAGTATCTATAGACAGTACTACAACGCTGTATGGAGATCCGTAAATCGAAACAGCCATGATTTTTCTCCGTGTATGATAATAAATTCGACCTTCCCCACGCCGCAAGGCACTTTTTAATCCTGGTCTCGAACTGGTCTCGAGCCAAAATCCGAGACCAGAAGCTTCGAGACCAAGACCAAGACCAAGACTACATCAAACGAGACCAAGACCAAGACCACATAAAACTGGTCTCGAGACCAAGACCAGTCTCGAGACCTACAACACTGGTGGATAGGCAGATGGAGTACCTGCTGGGGTTGTGTGCTGAGTGGAGGAGCTAGTGACAGTCGTGTGGCTGAAAGTGTAAAAGAATTCTTGTAGAATTCTTGGAGAGCACGCATGCGAGAGAATGAGAGGCAGGGGACCCTCAGTGAGGGGGGACCCCTTATGAATGTGATGCAGAGAGAGGAATGAGGGAAAAATGAAACACCTAGTTTTACTTCCCCCTTTTGCTTCTCTCCCAACAGAATACTACGCGTGTGGGAGAACGCCGGACCAAAGGCTTCACTGACAGCATCCGCTGGGTGACTCCCAAATCAAGATCAAGATCCTCCTCTTCCTCCTCTCCTGTCCTCTAGTTTTTGGCCGACCACCCGGGAGGCGGGTCACAAACCCCCGACTAACACCCGATATCCATTCACTGTTGGGTGGACAGGAGCTCGGGGCATTTTCACGGTATTTTCGGAGGAGAAAGTGACTAAATAAGCATTTTTACAGTGTTTTCAATACTCGAGTTTCGCGATCCTCGAGTTTAGCGCTATGCCTTGTAAAGAAAGCAAGCGCCCAAACTCGGGAAGGTACTGTAGTTTATATCATGACTGTATAATCTACCCTGTTTCAGCGTTGCTTTATGCATCGCATTGCATCTGCAAGAATATACGGTTTCAAATTTCGCAACTCGTTTTTTTTTCTTCGCAGCGACGACGCCGGCGGGAGGACACTTAGAACATAGTACCATACTAATTGGCGATCTTATTATAGTGTTGGTCGCCACTCTGGTGATATTTTTGTAATTTGTTCATTTATAGCCATAATATGATACAAATGAAGACATAAAATGACACAGACTCTCCAGATAGCCTCTTCTAACTTTTCTGAAATCATGGATGTAGAAAATGTAAGTATTAACGCCACCAGACATCTGTAAATAGAAAAAAAAAAGTTGTCCTGGCGACTTTAGTGCTATCTACGGTACCTGAAAAAAATATTGCGACAGAAACGGTTAGCAGATTAATTCAAAACACATCAAAACTCACCAGAAAAAATGTTTCATCCCCCAAAGTGAATTCGGTGTTCATCTGGAATAATACCTCGCATTTTTTCAGTTGTTGCGGTAAATTTCCAGATGAACACCGAACTTCCTTTGGTGGACGAAACTATGTTTTTCTGGTGAGTTTAGATGTGTTTTGAATTAATCTGCTAACCGTTTTTGTCGAAAATAAGTTTTTTTTTGTGTGTGATTTGGAACATAAATAACCTTTAAAAATTGTCGCACACTCATCTGGCAACAAATAAAGAATATGGTAACAAGCGTTCATTAATGCATTACTCTAAATTTCTACCATGCTATTAAATTATAATGCTATATTGACTACCGTAGATAACAGTCAAGTCGCCACCTGCAGTCATGTCGCCAGCCGCCAAATATTACGAATTATAGCATCACTACTGATTTTTATGTGCCACTGAAGATGATACACAGTAGTTTATATCATGACTGTATAATCTACCCTGTTTCAGCGTTGTTTTATGCTTTGTATCTGCATATATAACCGTTGCGCATTTTGCTTCTCACGATTTTCTTCGCGCGACGACAGACAGTAGCTCATCAACCTTTCGGGCGACAGGACACAAGACTTGCCAGATCTTTCAAACTTGAATAGAATTTGTTTTCATGTTGGCAGAGGAATTTTTATATATCCAAGCATCTTCCGCAGCTAATATATATAGAGACTTGTTTTACTTTACCTCTAATTTCCTGAATTCCCCAGAGTGGCGACTCAACTGTTTGGGTTAAAATACTAGCTGGCGACTTTACTGTAGTAGGTATAACAACGTCGCCACTCGGTTTTATTTTGTAATTTGTTCATTTATAGCCCTAATATGACACAGATGAAGACACAAAATGACACTCTCCAGATAGCCCCTTCTAACTTTCCTGAAATCATGGATGTAGAAATGTAAGTATTAACGCCACCACACGTTTGTAAATAACAAAAAAAACGTTGTCCTGGCGACTTTACTGGGTAGATGAGCTGTTTACCGAATCGGAATTGTATGTAAGAGTTGATTTTATGGAGAAAATAATTACTATTGTACGCATATATTTTCATTTTCTATGCATCCTAACACCAATGTTACATTTGTTAAATGATTTGAATATCTTTTGATTGAAGAAAAAAAAAAAAAACTATAGTCGGCCCATCCGTTTTTTTTTTTTTNCTAAAATTTTTAAATTTAAGGAAAGTTTAAAATGTTTTTTATTTAATTTTAAAAGTGAAAAAACCCATTTTGGGCACCTGCCCAATATTTTCCTGAAAAAAATACCAAGGAAAAACCCAAAATGCATGACTAGTAGCGATAGAATCTTAACAAAAATCGCACACAAATCAACAAAATTATTTTAATGTACTTTTTATTGTTTAAAATCCGCCTCTCCAACTCCCCTCTGTCTCCAAACTCCATCAGCGGCCTCTGGTTCTTTAATATACCTACCATATCTGGAAGGGTGTCCAAAATGCACTCTCCATCCTCCCTTGGTCCCGATGTCCTCGGAAGAGATCCCCCAGACTTCAAAACGTGGAGGGGGCCAAATCTTCCTTTTTTGCAGGGCGAAGCTTCTACGGAAGGGAGAGTGTGGGCACTTAGGAGGTTTCGGTTGTTGGCGCTGTACTGTGGAGGACGGGGAAAAAGCAGAATGCCCAGTCTGGGGGAGCCCACCGGGAGCCTGACAGTTTAAAGGGGGCTTGGTAGGGACTTTTCCCTTTATTTAAAAATGGTAATCTCAAAGGGATTGGGGGCTCAGTGTTTTTTTATTCTTACATTTTAATTTTCTTTGGGTGGAAAAAGTTAATCCCCCAAAATTTTAATTTCCCGTTTTGTTTTTGGTTCGGGTTTGAAATATCGGTTTTTTAAAAAATTTTTTGTCTATTTTTAAATTTCTTTAAATTGGTTTCGTCCTTTAATAGAAAATAAATGGGTTTTGAATTTCGTTTACCATAAGTCAGGGAGGAAAAGGAAAAAGGAAAAAAAAACAAAAGGGAAGAAAACTTAACCCCTCTGAAAATACCCCAAAACTTCCCCTTGGTAAATTAAGAAGAAAGAAAAGAAGAAAAAATAAATATAAAATAAAAAAGAAGAGAGAAGAAAGAAAGAGAGAGAAAAAAAAGGGGGGGAAGGAAGAAATGGAAAAAAACCCCCCCCGGAAAAAAGAGAAGAAAAAAAAAAAATTTAAAAAAAAAAAAAAAAAATAAAAAAAGGAGAAGAGAAGGGGAGAGGGGGAAAGGGGAGAGAAGGGGAGAGAGAGAGGAAGAGAGAGAGATATTAACACAGAGAGACGACAAACACAGAGAGACAGATAACACAGAAGACAACAGATAAACAAAGGACGGGCTAAGAGCCAAACAGACAGCATTATTAAGTAAAGACAATGAGAGAGCATACAGCGATAAGCAAAACAGAGAGATTAAAAGCAACGGGGTTTAAACTTGTGAACACTGCCGAAATTTTCCTCCCTTTTCCCCTTGTAAATAACAAAAGATGGAGTTTATTTTACTTCACGTATTCAAAAGGAAAAGGTTTTTTGGGGGGGGTGGAAAAAGGGCGTTTTTTTTGACGGGGTGTGCGGGGGCAGTGCTAATAGAAAAGCATTTTTAATCTACTTATATTTAGATATTTTAAAAATAAGGAAAAAAAAAGCTGCTCAGTCAGTTAGTCATCAACCACTAAGCCAGCCAGTCAGTCACCCACCAGCCACCACCAGTCAAAATCACAAACCCAGTCAGTCAATCAGTCAGTCCAGTCACTTAAAAACATTAATCACACCCAGTCAGTCATCAAGTCGTCGATTACAATTACCCCAGTCACTAAAAAAAAATAAAATTAATTCGTTAGTCATTTAATTTGTCAGTCAGTCGGGTTCAGGTCAAAAGGTGTCCTTTTTTTTGTGTGTGGTGTGTGTGTGTTGTGTGTGAGCGCGCGCACGGGGGGAGTAAGACGTCTCTAAAATTACCCCTGTCAGGATAGAGGGAAGGGGAGGAAGGGAGGGAGGGAGGGGGGGAGGGAAAGGAAGAAGGGAGGTATGCATAAAAAAAAAAGGAAAGTCAAAAGGGGTTGTACTTTACAAAAAAGGAAAGAGTGAGAAAGAAACCATGCACTACCTAACCACCTCTTGTTCTTGAAGCACTTGGGGGTTGACACACAATGATCTCTACGTCTTAGCCATGATCCAACCTACCCCATTCCTCTCGTATCCGTATCCAAACAAACATCCTATTATACCCCCTTCACGCCCAATCTTTCCTTTGCTATTTAAATTTTTTAGCTATAAAATTACAAAAAGAAACAAATTACCAAATTAAGCTTGGAAAAGGATACAAAATAGGTCATATCTTAAAATATTTTTATAATCATTAAAATTGTCAAAGGGTACCCAAAATTTACAGGGAAATGACTTTTGTGGGCTTCAAGGTATCTCCTCTCTCTCTCTCTCTCTCTCTCTTCTCTCTCCCTCCCCCTTCCCCTTCCCCCTCCCCTCCCCAAATTTTTTCTTCCCCCCCAAAACCCGATACCTTGCGCGTCTGAATTGAGACATTTATTATTGAGGCTACAACATCGGGGGCCTTTTCCTTATCCCCCCCTCCTCCTCCTCCTCCCTTTTAAATCAAAAAATATAAATTATTCTTTATATCTAATCAGAAAAAAATTTTTTTTTTGATATTTCTAAAACTTCTAGTTTCTACGATCCTTTTTATAAAGTTTTATAGGGGAAAAAACAAACAAATATTTTGAAACCCGGGGTTGTTGTGGGGGGGTGTGTGTGTGGTGTGTTGTGGGGTGTGTGTGTTTTCTTCCTTTGTATTCCATTGTATTCCACTTCCTCCTCCTCCTTAATCTCTCCTTCGCCTCTTTTTTTTTCCTTTCTCCTCTCTCTCTCCCTCTCTCTCTCTCTCTCTTTTCTCTCTCTCTCTCTCTCTCCTCCTCTCTCTCTCTCTCCTCTCTCTCTCTCTCTCTTTCATTTATTTTTTTCTTCATAAAAACTTTTCCTCCCCCTCCTCCTATTCCTGCTTTTGTCTGCCCGTTTTTTCTTACGCCGATTTTCCGTGGCGAGTTTTGTCTTTTAAATGAAGAAGAGAAAAAAAAAGGGGGGGAAGAGAGAGAGAAGAGGGGAGAGAAAAAAAAAGGGGGAGAGAGGAGAGAGAGAAAAGGAGAAAAAAAAAAATTTAAATAGAAAAGAAGGGGGATAAAAAAAGGAAGAATTTTAGAAGAGTTTTAGAGCAAAAAAAAAATTGGGGAAATTAATTGAAGGGGATATAGTGGTGAAAAAAAAAAGGGTTAAAAAAATTTTTTTAAAGAGTATTAAAAAAAGTAGTATTAGTAGTAGAAAAGTAATTTTTAGAAAGAAACTTAGTTTTAAAAAAGTTAAAAAAGGGGGTTTTTAAAAAAAAAAAAAAAAAAAAAAAAGGAAAAAAAAAAAAAAAAAAGGTTTAAAAAGGTAATGTGGGGTTGGGGGTTTGGGAAGAAAAAGTTGTAAGTAATAAAAATAGAAAAAAAATTTTTTTTAAAAAAGTAGTTTTTTTTTGTAGAAAAAAAAAAAAAGAAAAAGGGAGTTAATTTTTAATTTTTAAAGGTAGGGGTTTTTTAAAATAGGGGAAAAAATTTTATCTTTTTTTAAAAAGGTTGAAATTTTAAAATTTTGTATTATATATTGTTTAAGCCCCAATTTTTCAAATTACCCGAAGAAGTAAAAAATTTTGAAAAAAAAAATTGGCTAAATTTGTCCCTTTTTTAAATTTTAAAAAACAAAATTAAGGAATCCACTCAAACAAAATGTCCAAAATTTTTTTAAAACACCAAAAATCTTTTTAATTACAAGAAATTTCAATTGGCATATTTTCTGCCCCATAGATTTTATATTGCCTTTTCAAATATTAACTTTTGTTTTCCTTAAATTTTCCAATTTTAATCTTTTAACTGAAATTAAAAAATTGGTATAATAAAAAAATCTAAATAGATTGTTTTTAAGAGAAAAAATACACCCCCTTTAAAGGGAGATATAATAGAAATATCTAAAATTTTTATTATTATTATTATTATTTTAATATTTAAAAGTTTTAAAGGTAGAGTGTAGGAGTATAGGGTTTTTTAAAAATTATAAAAACCCAAACCACCACCAAAATCAAAGGAAGAAAAATCTTATCCTTCTCCGATACATTTTTACCTTAATTAAAAAGTTTTTCTATAGAACGCAAATAAAAAAAAAAAAGGGGGAGGGGAAAGGGAGGAGGAGGGGAGGAGGAGGAGGAGGGGAGGGGGGAGGAGGAGGAAGAAGAGGTTATATATGGGTTTAAAGAAGATTTTACAGTTTGGGGCCACACCTTTTTGGTTAAGGTAAGTGAGTGTGTGTTGTGTGTGGGGGTGTGTGTGTGTGTTGGGTGTGTGTGTGTGTGGTTGGTGGTGAATACTGATAATGATCAATACTGTTTCAGATTTAAACAAAACTAGGAAAACACACACACACCACACACAACCCACACACACCCGGCGGAGCGGAAACAGAGGGATTGTTTCCTTTAAAACCCGAGCCCCGTCCAGCCAGCAGTAAAGGGGTCCGGGTTTACCCGGGGTTTTGACCTTCTCTCCGGGGTTCGACCTCGGAAAAACCCAAGCACAAAGGAAAAAGAAAAAAATTTTGATAGGGGGAGGGGGGCCACACAGCTTGCTCTGGCCCCGTAAAATAACTAGATGAAACAATAGATGAATACACACAAAAACACAGGGGTTATTTCTTTTTTTCTGCCATTATCTTTTATATTAAGATGGGAGATGTGAGCTATTTTTATCTCTAATTATTTATAAATTTGGTTCCCGGGGGAAAATTTTGTAGTAGTAGTAGTAGTGTAGTAGTAGTAGTAGTGATGGGGGTAGTATGGGGGGTACTTTTTGGTGGAAGTATAGTGGTGAAGTAGTAGCAGAGTAATAGTAGTATGGGAAAGGGGGGAGTAGTTTTGGGATAAAAAAGACCTATTAAAAAGGTAGAACTGTTATAAAAAAATTTTAAAAATTTTTCCCATAAATATTAAAATGAAACCCCTCAAATCATTTTAACAAATTATTTACGTACCTATCTAGGTTTTGAGTTACAAAAGAAAAACGTGATTTTTCCCGAAAAAAAATGAATACCTATTTTAAACTCCCTATTTTTGGTATACTTTTTTTTCCCCTATTATTTTTTTTTACTCTCTCTCTCTCTCCTCTCTCCGTTCTCTCTTTTCTCTCTCCTCTCTCTTCTCTCCTCTCTCCCCCTCTCTCTCTCAGATGCGGGGGGGCCCTGGCTTTTTGTTCCCTTTTTGTTAATCAATGACCTATGTTCGGGGGCACAACCATATACCAAAAGAAAAAAAGTAAGTGACCTATTTTGACCTATTAGTTTTTTTTTTTTTTTTAAAAAATTTTTTTAGGATTTTGAAAATCTTGGGGGCTAAATTTTTAAAACTTTTTTTTTGAAATGTAAACGATTTTTTGTACTTTATTTGTTAAGGTATTTTGTAAAACTAATCTGGCCTTACTATTATATTTTATTTTTTTTTATTTTTATTATTATTATTATTTTGTGTTATTTCTAGATTTTTTTAAATTGAATTTTAAATTTATATTCCTTTTCCTTCAGGTTGGTGGGTAAGCGATCAATCTTTCTCCCCCCCTCCTCCCCCCCCTCCCCTCCATTTCCAAGCGTGAGGAAAGAAGAGGAGGGAAAAAATTTACCCAGGTTTAAAGAGAAGGAGAGAGAGAGAGGGGGAAGAGAGAGGAGAGAGAGAAGAAGGGGAGAGAGAGAGAGAAAGAGAGAGAAAAGAGAGAGAAAAGAGAGAGAGAAGGAGAGAGAGGGGAGGAGAGAAGGGGGGGAGAGAAGAGAGGGAAAAAGGAGGGGAAAAAGAAGAAGGGAATTTTTTAAGAAAAAGAAAGGAAAGATAGAAAAAATGAAAGCAAAAAGGAAAGCAAAAGGGGAAATAAAGGGGAAATTTTGAAAATTGTTTTTATATTTTTTGTTTAAGGCCCTTTTATGGTTTTTTTTTTTATTTGAAAAAAGAAAAATTTAAAGTAAGAAAATTTTTTTATGGAAAAGGGAAAAAATGTTCTTTAATTTGGGAAAAAGTGTCCGGGAAATAAAAAAGGGAAGGTTTAAGGGGGAAAAAAAGTTTCAGGGAATTTTGGAAAAAAGGTTTTTAGGGTTTTAGGAAAATATTTGGGAAAAAAGGAAAAAAAGAATTTCGGGTTTAATTTTAAAGGGAAAAAAAAAGGGGTGATTTCGGGGTAATTAAGGGAAAAAAGGGAAATTTGGGGGAGGGTTAAATTAGAAAAAAAATATATTAATTTTGGAAAAGATTTTTTTAAGGGAAAAAAAATTTTTTTTAAGAAAAAGATTTAGGGTTTTTTAATTCCCGAAAAATGATTTAGTAAAAGAAAAAAATTATAATGGGAAAAAAATTTTTTAGGAAGAAAAGAGAAAATAAAAATTTTTTTAATTTTTGGAAAAAACTTTTCTTTTTTTTGAAAGTTCTTTTTTTAAATTTTCCCCTTTTTAATCCTTTTATTTTCCTCTCCCTTTGACCCTTAATTTGTTTAAAAACGGTAGAAGAAGCCAAGGAACCTAAGGGAGAAACCCCGGGGAAAAACCGAGGGTTTTGTACGTATCAACTCTCTTTTCTCCCCTTTCCCCAAAAACCCCCTCCCAGTTTATCCCTTTTTTTTTCCCTTCCCTCCTTCTTTTAAAATTTTTTTAAATCAGCCCTTTTTAAAAAAGGGGGGAAGTTTAAAAGGGGAAAAACCCGGCCCAATTTTCCCGCCAAACCCCCCAAAAAAACCCATTTTTTTTTTAAAAATTTTTTTATTTTACTTAACTTCTTCCCCCAAGGGCTTTTTTTGGGGAAGGAAAAAAAGGGCTTTGTAAAAAAACCTTTTTAATACTAAAAATAAACATTATTTTTAAAAAGTTAATATATAAAATTTTTTTAAGTTTAAATTAAAATTTTAACCCCGCCTTTTTTTTTCCCCCCAATTTTCCCCCCCCCAAAACCCCAAAAAACCCCATTTTTAAAAATTTTTTTTTCCTAACCCCCTTCTCCCCCTATTTTTTTGTATTTAAAAACAAAAAAGCGGAAAGGAAAAAAAACCTCCATTTACCCTTTTTTCCCCCAATTTATGCCCCTTTTTTAATTTTTTATGTAAAATTTTCCCCCTTTTTCGGGAAAATTAAACAAAAGCACCCTTTTTAAAAAATTTTTTTTCAAAAAAACAAACCCTTCCCAAAATTAAAAAAACAATTTTAAATTTAGAATTCTATTTTTTATTTAGAAAACAAAAGAAACAAAAAAACCCAATAGTAAACAAAATATGATACGATAAGAGTGTTTTTTATTTGGGTTTACTGGGGTGGTGTGTGTGTGTGTGTGTGTGTGGTTTTTTTGTGTGTGTGTTTGTTGTGTTGTGTGTGTGGTGTGTGTGTGTGTTGTGTGTGTGAACAAATTTTATGCAATAAACTCTAAAGCAAAAACCAAAATTGGGGAGTATCCTCTTCTCCTCTTCTCTCTCTCCTTCCTCTCTCTCTCCTCTCTCTTCTCCTCTCTCTCTCCTCCTCTTTTCTCTTTTTTCCTCTCCAAATTCAAACACACACAAAAACCACTTGGCCCTTTTTATATTGTCTGTCAAGCCTAAAGAAAGAGAGAGAGAGAGGAGGAGAAAAAAAGGGGAAAAAAGGGAGAGAGATCGGGAAAATAGTGAATACATAAAAAAAAAAAATTTAAAAAAACTTTTTTGCAAACAAAAAAATAAATTATGATTTTTTGTACCAAAAAGCCCTAAATAACAAAAAAAAATTTTCCAATTTCTGCAAGTTTTTTTCAAGGATTCCCGATCCTTCAGAAAAAATCGAACAAAAAAAAACGTTTCAAATAGTTTTTTTCAAACGTTCAGCCATCTGAGCTATATATATTTTTTAGTACTAGTTTGCATAAAGGTTTTTAGCCCGAAATTTTTTTTTCGGTGGGAATAGTTGCTAATTCAAAAAAAATTTTAAACATTGTTTTTTTTCCATTTTTTTTTTTTTTTTTTTAGTATATGTACTTAATTTCAGTTTAGGGTTTCGATCATTTAGTTTAATTTAAACTAGTTTTTTTACAAGTCAAAGATTTCAGGGGGGGAAACCCCTCCCGTCCCCTGGGTGCGGATTGGTTTTTGTATCATTTTGATTTTGTTTTCCTCTTTTTTTACGGAAAAAAAGCACTGATTAAAATCACTATTTTTATTTTTTATCACATTTTCGGTGAAAATACATAAATAAACAAAACTAAAAATGCCTAAATAACAAATTTTATCCGATCTTATCATTCCCACTCGGGTTTTTTTGCCGAAGGGAGAGAAGAAGATACCTGGTTCCCTCCTTTTCCTCCTCCTCCTCCTCCTCTTCCACTTTATCTTTTCATCTCAATTTTTTTAGACGAAGCCTATCTTTCCTCTCTCTCTCTCTTCTCTCTCTCTCTCTTCTCTCTCTCTCTCTCCCTCTTCTCTCTCCCCTCTCCCCTCTCTCTCTCTGGTATTGATTACATCAATAAATAGCTATGAGAAGAGAGAGAGAGAGAGAGAAGGAGAGAGAGAGAGGAGAGATAAAGAGAGAAGAAGAGAGAGAGAGAGAGAGAGAGAGAGAGAGAGTATCTAAATACATGGGGAGAGCCGGTGGTCGTTTTGTCTGTTGTTTGCGTTGCCGAAACTATAATTTCAATTTTGATTGAGGTAAGCTAAACAAATCGCAAATAAACGTAGGGGTTTAAGGGGCTTGGTCTAATGTCAATTGAATCATTTGAAGGGGGTTTGGGCTAAAAAACACTTTTATGAGTATTAGATTACAGGAAAACTCTGCGGAAAAGTTTTGCCTCATTCCACAAACTCCGAGACTATTGGACTTACCGTTTGTGTGCGTGTGTGAGTGTGTGGGGTTGGAATCACACGGAACACAAAGGGTTGGAATCACACGGAACGTGGTCTACCCCGAGGCAGCTTGACCAGTGACCAACGACAGCAACAACACAATTGGAGTTTGCAATCACATGTTGTCTAATATATACTACTACTACAAACATCAATACATGGGTCCCAAGGGCCCACAAGCACTTGTCTAATATACTATAGGAGTAGCCGTGTGTCTTTCTGTCTGTCTGTCTGTTTTGAGTAGCCGAAACTGTAAATTCAATTTGGATGAGAGCAGTCTCAAAAAATCGCAAATAAATCGTAGGTGATAAGCGACTTGGTCCCATGTAGATTGAATCACTTTGAAGGGGGGTTTTGGGTTAAACACTTTTCAGCGAATAGATTACAGGAATAAACTCTGTTGTAATGTCTTGCCGTATTTCACTAAGTCTGTAGACTCGTGGACTTTGTGTGCGTGTGTGAGTGTGTGTGTGTGTGTGTGTTTGTGTGCGCGTCTGCATACATGTATGTGTGTGCGTGCGCGTGTGTGTGTGTGTGCGTGTGTGTGTGTGCTTGCAGGACAGGCCTGGGGCTGGGGTGAGGCAAGCGTGGGGCTGGGGTGAGACAGGCGTGGGGCTGGGATGAGGCAGGCGTGGGGCTAGGGTGAGGCAGGCGTAGGGCTGGGGTGGGGCTGGGTAAAGGCAGACGTGGGGCTGGGGTGAGGCAGGCGTGGGGCTGGGGAGACAGTCGAAACAATGACCTAGCGGAGGTTTTCCCCAGAATCCTGAAGGTTATGCGTTTGTGTTTGCCCAAAAGCCCCAATACTTTTGATTTGAATTTTTTCCCTTTGGGAAAGGGGAACTCGCGTGGGGGGAGATTTTTTAGTTTCACTTGGGCCAAAGGGCCTTTAGTTTTTGGGGATTTTTTTTTTAGACCTTCCACTTCGTCCGGGGTTTGGATTGGGTTTTTGGGGAAAACGTGTGAAACTTATCGCTTCCCCCTCCCTTTTCCCTTTTTCCCTTTTCCCCTTTTGGGGGGTTGGAATCATGTTAACCCTTTGAGTGGTCTGTCTTCGAGTATTTCCCGCTCGTTTTGGGATGCGGCTAGGAATTTTTTGGGGGAAAACCCTTTTCATTAGGAATCCCTCAAATTTTTTCTCGCGACGGGGTTTGGGTAGTCCGTACCACTTTTTTCCCTTTTTTGTCTTATCACGGGGGAAAAATTTTTTAATTTGGGAGTTTTGTCGAATAACCGCATGCTGGCAAAAAAAACGATTGTGAAAAGTTTGGGAGGAGTTTCTCCCAGTCATAATAAATTGCCCCCAATTTTTTGCCGGGCCCTCTATCAACACTCACTCGGGGGTGAACTGGGGCTCAAAAAGATTTTTAAAGGGCCGCCCAAAGTTTTCCCTTTTGGGGTTGCTTGATATTTGGGGAAAGATTGAGAATTTGGAAACACCCCCTTTTTGAAATTTTGGATGCTTTTGGTTGGGCTTTCGCTTGAGCTACTTTTTAAATTTAAATTAAAAAGAACTTTGGAAAGTGGGGGCCTTTTGGCGTAAAGGCCCCTTGTTTTAAATTTTAAAATCTAATACGGGGAATACTCGGGGGGTTGAAGAGCCCCTCTTTCCGCTACCCCGTGGATAATTTAGAGTAATAAAAGGGTTTCTTTTTGTTTTTGTTTTTTCATGCAAACCGGGGAAAAATTGGGGGGGTTTAAAGGAAAAGGGGTTCTTTTTGTTTTAAAGTTGTGCTTTTAACCCCCCACTAAAGTTTCTAAATTGTGTTGTGTTCCGGGGTTGTTCCCTCTATTCCACCCCCCCGCTCCCCTCCTCCCCCCTTTTTTCCCCGGGAAAAAATAGGTTTGCCCCCAAAACTCAGATTACGTGGAAAAAACCCTTCTTATAGATACAGGTGGGAGATTCGATTTGTTTTCCGGGTCGGCCACTCCCGGGGAACTGGGTTTTCCCGGGCTAATAAGGGGGGTTCTCCGCCGTTTCGGGTTTCTTTCTTTCCAAAATGGCCCCTGTTTTTACTTTTCCTTTAGTTGTTGTTTATTTTGGGTTTCCCCCCTCTTTTATCCAATAAAACCCCTTGGGGATGCCAAGGTTTTTACGTATGTGAGTTTTAAAATTTAAATAATTTTTTGGTGCCCTGCATGCTTTTTTCTTTTTTTTTGGGAGTTTTTTTCCCTTTTTTTATAGTTATCCGTGCTAATGGGTCCCCTTTCAATAAAAAGGGTTCTTTTAAAAACAAAAGGGCCAAAATACCCCTCAAAAATTCCTCTCTATTGTGCGCGAAATTTTCCCCTTGTAGTGTAAGAAAGGGGAGACCCCGGGTTTCTATCCCTTTCGGCAATATCTTTATCCCCAAACCCACAAAAGCACAAAATTCATGGGGCCCCTTTCCCAAGGCCCACATTCAGCCTTTAACGGAGAAGAAGGGAAATTTTTTTTGGCTTTTCCCCCCGGGTTTTTCTAAAAATCTTAATTTTCCTTTCCCTGGGACATCGAATTTTTGGGGGAATTTGCCCTGGGGTTCCACTAATGAAATTTTGGGAAAACATATTTTCCTGAATTTGAGTTTTATTTAGTATTTCCCCAAAAGGGTTTGATTTTTCGGTTGTTTTTTGTAGGAAATAATATCCCCCCGCCCCCCCAGTGTGTTGCCAGAACTCCTATGGTAGATTTTATCCCGGGTTTCAATGTTACTTGAATGATATTAATTGATTATGTTTTTTTCATTTGTTTACAACTTAAATTTGAGAATTAAAAAAACCAGTTTTATGATTTCCAAATGTGTTTTAAGTATGAACACTTCTCGCTGGGGAAAGAGTATGAAATGGGGATAAAATTTAAGGGGAAGGGGTGGGAGTTTGGGTTTAAAGGGGGAAAAGGGGGATGATTTAAGGGGGTAGTGCTGCCCCCAGCTCAAGCGAGTATTTCTCTGGTTTATCCCTGAGCCGTGAATATATATATTTTAAAGTTTTATTTTTGGTAGTCGGATTGATACGGGGGAATTATACCGAGAAAGGGCTGATTTTTTTGGGAAGTGTGGGGAAGTATTATCCAAACCAGGGGAAATGGGTCACCTGGGGTTTTTCCCAATAAAACAAGAAATATATTTGAAAATTTTCCTATTTATTCCCCATAAAAAAATTATTATTTTGAGACCTTAGAACATACATAAACTTAATCTGGAACGGGAAAGGGCTTTTTTAGAGCATAACCCCCCTAAACAAAATTTCCTTTTCTTAGAACTACCCCCTATTTTCCGTACAATGAGCACTATAGGTATAAGGGAAAATATAAAAGGAAAAGAAAATGTGAGAGGAATGAGTTGGTGTGGGGTTTCCCACTGTCCCAATTGGGGGCCGGAGAGGAAGGAGGGAGACACTCCGTCGAAGCCTACAATGAAGTGTGAGACGCCCACTTTAATAAAAACTTATAAGGGGGGGCAGGCCTTTTTGCGTTATTTGAACTGAAAAACCCCAGTACCTATATATGACATATAGATAGAATATCAAAAAACAAGGAAGGGGGGGAAAAGGAGCGAGGTCCCAAAAGTCTTACCTACAAGGGAAAGTGTAGGGGACGATAAATCCTTTTTTGGTAGCAAAGGGGCAAGGGGGTAAAAAGGAATTTTCCGAATTCTATGATTTTTGGCCTCCCTGAAGAATTTTATAGCCCCTGGGATGACCAAAAAAATAAGGGAAAACAAAAGTGTAACTATGAAAGGGCCCCTTTAAAACATTTCTGTTATTTTTGATTTTAGAAAGAATTAAAAATTTTTAATAAATCCGGGGGAAAAAGTTTTTTCCCCCGTTCGCTCACGAAAACAGAACGCGCTTTTTTGAGAGACGATGTAGTAAAGGTCGAACCAAAAAATTTGGGGTCAAATTTTAAATTTTAGCAAAAAAAACTCGACAAACACTTTCCATTATAAAACGTGATCTTGTCACTATTGTGATATTTTAAAGGGGCCCATTAAAAAACTAGGAGATTTCCCTTTGATCTGATGGAGGGTTGGGGGAGGATGAAAAGTTTTTTGAACCCATTATTACCCACTGATCCGAAAAAAGGCCCACAAATTTTGACTCGTACCCTTGAATGTGGGGGGGGGGGGATTTGGGGGAAAGGGAAGGGAAGATAAAAAAGAGAATGAAAGAAGGAAGATAAAAAAAAAAAACTT
This sequence comes from Chionoecetes opilio, assembly GCA_016584305.1. Classification (NCBI taxonomy): domain Eukaryota; kingdom Metazoa; phylum Arthropoda; class Malacostraca; order Decapoda; family Majidae; genus Chionoecetes; species Chionoecetes opilio. The sequence goes on along the minus strand of JACEEZ010018620.1, from coordinate 41,427 downwards.
AAGAGCCCCCCCCCGAAAAGATTGAATTGCTTCGGACAAAAAACCCGGAATTAAAATGATAAGAATTCCCATCCTATCTCTTCCGAAAAAAAAGGGGGCATTCCCACACGTTTTTTCCCCGGGAATTTTTAAATTTTTCAATTTCAAATTAACTATCACAGATTTTTTTTTCCCCTTTTTTTAAAAGCTGCTTTAAAGAGGAGGTGTTTTGGGGCGAATTTAGAGTGAATTTAATGGAAATTCTTCTATTCTTTGAAAAGGGGTTTGTCTGCTTGGGGTTTAGTTTACAGGGAATATTAAAATGAAAGGAAGTACCCCAAAAACCTCTACCTGGGTAGTAAATTTGTCGTAAAAACCTGACCAGTACCTACATTCTCGTCGAAAAAGGGGTTCGCCCCAGGGGCCCCCACCCCCCCCCCGGCTCCCTCGGGTTAGAAACGGAGCCTTTACGAGTCCGGGAAATGCCCGCCACACCGCAAGCGGGTTTGACTGTGAAGTGAGTAGCAGTACTATATCCCCGTTTTTAAAAAATACTCTCCCACTGAACCGGTGAGGGGGGTGAAAACCGGGACCCTCCGACTCTAAAATGAAAAAATTCCCCTACCCCCAAATTTTTTATCAAGCTGACACCCAGCACCTTTTTGATCAGTATTCATTTCAAACAAATTTAAACCCTAAAAAAAAAAATTCATTTTTTCCTCAAGACCTTCTAGGAGGTCCCCCTGAAAAGGGGGCAGTTGCTTGTCCCCCGGGTCGGGTTGTGGGCCCCTTTTCCAACCAGGTTTCCCAAACCACTCTTCACTCCCATGATAGGGCTCCACTTTTTCGGCGGCTTTTGGGCACTTGTTTTTCTTTAAAAAAACATTCTCAAAAAATTTACACGTACCCCCCAAAACGTACCCCCACCACCTATAGCCCCCACCCCTTTTCACTTGAGTTTTACGGAAGGGCCCGGGGTTTTTGTGGTCTTTTTTCTGCCCCCTTTACCATTTTCCCTCCACCTCCCCCATTTGTTTTTTTTTCCCCTTTGGTTTGCGACGTCCCTGTACCGACGCGACATTTTCGAGGGCGTCTCGGGTTTTGGGGGCGTTTTGCCAGCCTTTTCCCGTCTTGTTCTCCCTCGACGTCGGGTAAAGCTGCTCCAAAGCCTGGGGCATGACGAGAAAAAGAAAGCAAAATGGGGTTGTTGCCCAAGTGGAGGGGGTTTTCCCCGTTTGATCATAGTGATTTGGCACGGCTGAAACAATGGGGGCCAAAACTCAGGGGATGCCCTTTGGGCCACAGGTCAAAAGGGATGACTTCGGGGCCCTGTGCACCCTCCCCGGGGTCACCGGTTTCCTTGGGGGTGGTAGGGGGTCGTATAGCAGAGAGTGATTTGGTTGTGTGTGCAAAAACTGCGGGAAAACCCCCGGGGGGGGAACTCCCCCCGTTTTTCCAGGGACGAGTTGGGGGGTCCCATAGCCCAAAAAGGTACTGCCAAAATGGTTTTTATGATGTGTTTTAGTGTTTTTGGTTTAAGGGGGAAAAACCCCTAACAAACCTACTGTAATGATCGATACCGCATAAATAACGGAAACCCCTTTTTTTCCCCGGCTACCATACAGTGGGGGTTTATCCCTATCCTCTCAAAGGGGTTTACAAATGGAGGAAATTTTCCTTCCAGGGGGGTTTGAAACCCTTTTTATTTCCCTTTGGGAAAAAAAATCTCTGGAAAAGTTACAAAATTTTTTGGGCCCATACCCACACATCTACTTTCAATTTGCCCAATAGTATAGTCCTCGGCTTTTTTGAGGTTTTTTTGCCCAAGTGACCTGAAAATTCATGCGCATGTTGGGACCCGGGGCCCGGGTTTCAACTACGAGGAATTATGAGGAATACTGTAGACTACCTGGGTTTTTTTCTGAACATAATATAGTATGTTTTTAAATTACCGTAAATGACCCAAAAGGGGCTTTGGGTTTAGCGTTTGTAGGAACCTTACCTCCCCCAGATTTTCCAACCAACTTTTCCACACGGGTTTTCCCCCTTGACGTTAGAATAAATTTGGGGTTTGGTTTAGTAAAAACCCATGTAGTCTCGGGTCGGGGGGTTTATTCCCAAAAACGGGACGCGCAGTGGCCCGGGGACCAAGTTACTTGCCTTTCAGGTTTTTAAAAGTCAAAAATTTTATATTGGGCCCTTTTCTAGGTTTTCCCCCGGGTCTTTCGGGGAGTTTTTTGTTTTTTTTTTAAAAATCCTGGTGGGGGGTTTGGTGATCCTTTGAAATTTGGAATTTGGGCCCCCCATAGTAATGAGGGAAATTTTACAGGTGAGAACTGGGGGCCCAAACCCCCGCTTTTTGTGGTTTTTCCAGTAACGTTTTTGCAAAAATTTAGTTTCTTGGGGAAAAATACCCAATGGGGAAATTGGAAACCTTTTTTAAATGAACTTGACTTAAAAACCCCCCCGGACGTGAGGTTACCGCGTCTGTTGTAAAAATGAAAGGTTCATAAAAAAATTTCCTTACCGGGGCCCAGGCGCATTTATCGGGACACGTTTGGGGATGTTCGAAGAATTTTGGGAACTCCTCCGTCCAGGTAAAAGGGGACGTGGGCTCTTGTTAAATTTGAAAGTGGAGCTGCAATTTTCCCCGCAAAACGAAGGAACACCCCTTCCCAAATAAAAAACCAACACCCCTAAAAAAACTTTGGGGGTTTTCCCTTTGAAATTTTTGGGAGCTTTCTTTTTTAAAAACGGCTTCCACTTTTTTTAAGCCCGGGTTTATTTCCCTTTGGGGCCTGAGACCCGATGCCCGAGGAAAGTGACTTTTTTTAAGCCCCAAAAGTAAAATTACTGAGGTTAATTTTTCACCCCATTTTAGTAAGGACTTCGAAGATTTGTTAAGACGTTCCAAAAGAAGAGGAAACGTAGGGCCCCCTAGAATTAAGTCGTCCCGGGAGTTTTTCCCCCCCCTTCCCCCCAAAGGGGGGGAGTTTTTACTGAAGCCATCGCCTGGAAAAATAGGGGAGTGAGCAGTTTGCCCGAATGGTAGGCGTCCCAAAAAGATTTTAAGGTGACACCGTCGCGAAGGTGGGTTTGATCGCGGGGTTTTGTCATCGGGGTAATATCTGGAAATTTTGCTTCGCCCCATGGGTTTAAAGGGGAAAAACTTTTGACCAGCGGTTGTTCTACCAAATTTTTCCCAAACGTGGAAGGGATAGATGTTTTGTGGCGTGGGTTTTTTTATGTGTCGATAGTCTAAAAAATTCTTTATACCATTCGGTTTTTTACCAAGACGATCGGTGATAAACCCCGCGGCCGGGATCTTTTTATGTATTTCTTTTTTCCCCTACTTTAAGCATATGTGAAATTTTTCCTTGGCTTTCTCGGGAAAACCGGTACGAGGGGCCTCGAATGGGGTGAGGGTCATCCACCTTTATAGAACCGGAGGCCATTTAGGACCTAATTCGTTTGGTCTAGGATGAAAAGCGGATCAAATTTTTTAGAAAAAATTTTTGAATTTTGTTGTTCTGAAAAAGGCAGGTGTTTTTTTTTTTGTCCCTTGATTAATTTTTTAACCTTTGGGTTAGAGTTTCCCTTTTGGGGTGTGCCCTTTTATTTACCGGGATTAAAATCATTTTTGGACTTCATGAATGGAATTTATTGTGTTCCCCGTGGGGAAAATTTTACTTGTTGTATGACCGAGTATAGTGCCCCTTTTTCACAAAACCTTTTCCCTTTTTGGTATTTTTCGTTTAAGGGAATGTAAATTAACTTTTTGCTGAACTTGTACTAAGTAAGGGGAACTATTTTTGGGAACCTTTTTCCCCCGGGTAGCCCAAAGGGGGTTAGAACCGGTAAAACCCTTTAGTTAAACCGCTTTAAAATGGAGTGGTAAGGGGTTTTTTTTCACAGGAGTGAGAAGATTTATCCCGTTTTAAGGGTTTGGGTGTTTACGGGCTTCCAAACCCCGGGGGTTTGCTGTATTTTTTTGATTTTGGGTTTTTTTTTTTCGACGGGTGTGAAATTTAAGGGGGAAAGGGGGGTATAACCCCCGCGCATGCCCTTTCTTTTTTCCATCCCCGGTTAAGAGGGCTTTTTGTGAGGGTCAACCCAAAAAGTAACCCTCGCCCTTGAGATTAAAAGGCTGGGATAAGGAAACCCCCTTTTTAAAAATTTTGGCCCCTCAACCCATTTCAATTCCCCAAAAATGCCGAGAATGTTCACGGGGTGGGGTCTGTGATTCCTACGAGGGGAGGAGGATTCCCCTTTATTTTTTTCCCCCCCGATCCCCGTTTTTCCCGTAAAATTCTTTTATTAAAGTATAACCCCTCCCGGTCACATCGCTTCTGTTTTCTTCCCCTTTTTATTTAAAGTGGATAGTGGGGGAAATATGTTTACCGTATAGTCAGGGTAATTGTCTAGGGTTTGGAGTTTGACTTTGGGTGTTGAAGAATTTTGCCCGGGGGACGCCCAGGACAATTTCGGGTCTCCCCTCCGACAACCGGGGGGTTGCGCCCGTCGAAAACGGGCCTAGCGGAGGTTTTCTCCATAATCCTGAAGGATGCGTTTGTGTTTTACAATAAACGCAATACTTTTGAAAGTGAATGTTTTCCCCTTTTGAAGGGGCTCGCCCTTTGGGGGGATGATTTTTTTTTAGTTTCACTTGGGCCAAACTGGCCTTTAGTTTTTTGGATTTGTTTTTTTAGGAATTTCCACTTCGTCCTGGGGTGGCTTCGGGTTTTGGGAACGGTGTACTTTTCGCTTCCTTCCCCTTTCCTTTTCCTTTTCCCTTTGGGTTGGAATCAGGTTTAAACTTTGAAATCGGTCGGTTTCGAGTATTTGCCCCCTCGGTTTCGGGTCCCGGGCTAGGAATTTTTTAGGGGGTAAACCTTCATCAGGAATCCCCCTAATTTTTCTCGCGACGCGATTGGTAGTCCGTCCCCCAATTTTCTCTGATTGTCTTATCAAGGGCGGGGGAATTTTTTATTTTGGGGGGTTTTTTCGAAATTTCCCCCATTTGGCAAAAAAAACGATGTGTGGGAAAACTTGAGGAGATTTTCCCATCCTAACTCATTGCCCCCAATTTTTGCAGGCTCTATCAAAAAATCACTTCGGTGGTAACCGGCTCCGGAAAAAAAATTTTAAGGCCCGGGCCCAAGTTTCTACCCTTTTGGTTTTTCTTGGGTAGTTTTGGATTTAATTTAGAAATTCTGGGGCCACTTTCCCCCCTTTCAATTTTGGGTGCCGGGGTTGCGTCGTTGAGCTTTCATTGGGTTTAAATTTAAATTTAAAGAACATTTTGGGGTCGGCCGTTTCGTCAAGGCCCCTTTTAGTTAATTTTTAAATTTTAATACTGGAATATCTCGAGGTTTTTTAAGAGTCCCTCTTTCACGCTATCCGGGATAATTTAGATCAAAAAGGGGTTTGGTTTTTTTTTGTTTTTTTCATGCTATCCGTGGATAATTGAGGGGTAAGGGAAAAGGGGGTTTGTTTGATTAAATTGGCCTTAACTCCTCCACTAAAGTTTTAAATGTGTTTTTGTTCCCGGGTGTTGCTTATTCCCTTCCCCTCTCCCCCCCCTCCCTTTTAAAACCCCGGGAAAAAAAGGTTTTCTTCCCCAAATCCCTGATTACGTTGGAGGGAAAAAATTCTTATTTGATACAGGTAGAGATTCGTTTTTCGTGTTCCGTCGGCCACTACCAGGGCACTCGGGTTTTCCCCGGGGGTTTAAAAAGGGGATTCCCGCCCTTTTTGGGTTTTATTTATTTCCCGTGGCCCCCGTTACTGTCCCTTAAATTTTTTTGTTTTCTTTGTTTCTCCCCTCATTTTTTCCAATGAAACCCTCGGATTTCCAAGGGGGTTTTTCGTATAGTTAGTATTAAATTTAAAAAATTTTTTGGGTTTTGTCCTGCATTTCTTTATTCTTTTTTATCGAGTTTTGTTTTTTTAAATTATCCGTGTAAATGGGTCCCCCTTTTGAATAAAAAAGGGGGTTTATTAAAAAAGATGCACACTACCGTCACAATTTCCCCTTATTGTGCCCCGTAATTTTCCCTTTAAAAGTGGGCAGAAAAAGGGAAACCCGGGGGCTTCCCCCGGCAATAACCCTTACTACCTAACACAAAATGACAGATCATTTGGCCCTTCCCCGGACACTATTTAGCCTTTATCTGAGAAGAAAAGGGTTTTCTTTTTCCCCCCGGTTTTTTTAAAAAACTTAATTTCCGGTTTCCCGGGGGCTCGAATTTTTTGGGGAATTTGACTGGTCCTACTTTAAAGAAACTTTGTAAAATAAATTTTCCCCGAATTTTGGCTATTTTGCTACTTGCCCAAGGGGGATATTTTGTTGTTATTTTTAGGAAATAAAAAATCCCCCCGCTGCCACCCCGTGTGTTGCCAGAAAATTTCCCATGGAGAGGTTTTTACCCCGGTCAAGGTTCCCGAATGAAAATTAATTTATTTTTGATTTTTTATTTTTATTACAATTTAATTGAGGGAATTTAAAAAACCCTCTTAGACTTCACTAGTTATTATAGAAAGAAAAATTCTCCCCCTGCGGAGAGTACTGAAAGGGGATGAATTTTAAGGGGGAAAGGGGGAGGAGTTTAAAGGGTTTAAAGGGGAAAAAAGGGATGAGTTTAAGGGGGAAATGCGCCACCCGCTCAAGCGAGTAGTTCTTGGTTACTCCCTGAGCACTGAATAGATTATATTAGATTTATCTTTTTAGTCGTGATGTACGTGGAAATTTTTTAAACCCAGTTTAAAAACTGACTCTTTTTGGGAAATGTGGGGAATTAAATTAAACCTAACACGCGGGGTAGCCCCCTGGGGTTTTTTCCCAAAAAACACAAGAAAATATATTTTAAAAAAATCCCTCCCATTTTTTTTACCATTTAAAAAATTATTTATGTTTGAGACCTTTGACAATTTCATAAAATCAATTTTTGGAAAAAGGGGAAGCCCTTTTGAGCATAACCCCCCCACAGAATAAATTTTTAGAAAAATAACAACCCAGTCCCCTTCAACGGGGGCACTATAGGTATACATGGAAAATATATATAGGAGAGAAAAAGTGAGAGGAATGAGTTGGGGTGGGGGGTTTTTTGTACCCCTGGGCCTGGAGAGGAAAGGAAACGAGACACCCCCCCGTCGAAGCCTACAAGAAGTGTAGAGACGACTCACGTTTAATTTAAAACTTTTAAGGGGTGGGGGGAGGGGCCCCCTATGCGGGTTTGTGAACTGAAAAACAGTACCCATATAGAGCATATAAAATAGATATATCATAAAAAAGGAAGGGGGGAAAAAAGGGAAACGAGGTGCCGGTTTACCACCAAAGAAGTGTAGAGGCCCATGATCCCCTTTGGGAGCCCAAAAGGGGAAGTTGGGATGAAAAGGAATGTTCGAATTTTATGATATTGGCCTCCCCTGAAGAAATTATAGACCCCCCGATGACCCAAATTAAAATAATGAAACAAGTGAACTATGAAAAAAAATTGGCCTTTTTTAATACAGTTCGTTTCTTTTATTAAAAAGAATTTAATATGTTTAAAATTAAAACCGGGGGAAAATGTTATTCTTTGTTCGCTTAAAGAAAACGAACGGCCTTGGGTTTAGGGGACGGGGAGTGAAGTCGAACCATAAAATTTTGGGCGAATTTTAATTTTGAAAAAAACTCGACTAACACATCCCTTTTAAAGAACGGGGATTTTGTCACTATTTTACTATTTTTAAGGACATTTAAAAATCTAAGAGAGTTCCTTGATCTATAGGAGGGTTGGGGGGGGGGATGAAAAACTTTGAATTTCCTTTGTAACACTTTATCGGGGAAAAAAGTGTCCCCCGAATTTTTTACCGTACCCCTTTAAAGTCGGGGGGGAGGGGGGAGGGAAAGGGAAAGGGAAAATAGAAATGAGGAAAGAAAGAAGGAAGATAAAAGATAACTTCACGGGGAAACGAAAAGATTGAATTGCTTACGGACATAACCCGGGAATTATATCATAAGAATTCCCATCCTATCTCTTCCGAATAACGGGCTTTACACTACTACTACTACTACTACTACTATTACTACCACTACTACTACTACTACTAAAATAATAATAATAATAATAAAAATTTAGTACTACTACTATTACTACTACTACTACACTATCCCACTACTGGTAGGAAGGGGATGATATTGTTATTCTCTCAAATAACATGCATGATTTAGAGTTATTATACCAGAATATTGCTAATGCAGTTAAAAGATTAAAAATTGGAATTAATAAGGTAAAATCGAAATGTGTAATATTTGAAAAAGGGAGAGATACCCAAATCATGATGATGTCATGAAACTATGCCAGGAGAATTTCAGATTGTAGATAATTATAAGTATCTTGGAATGTTTTAAAAGAAATTGTCGGACATTTTAGATGTTGAGCTGCGATTGCGCAAATTTTATTCACAATTTAATTATGTTTTAGAAATTTAAAAAAGGTATCAATTAAGACTCTTAATTTTTTTTCTTCAACTTTACTGTCTTCCAGGGGATGGGACTTGAAATGTGGGACTGTAAAGCAATATATAATAGGCAGTTTTTTAAAACTTTCGAAAGTTGCCTATAATAATGCATGAAAAGGTTATGCGGTTGCCGCTATTTCAACAAGCAGCCTTTTGGTGGCTCATTCTCTTAATCACTTCTTATTGAAACATCACCACTCCCTTTTACTTTTTAGATTTTATTTAAGAGTTTTAAACTCACAAAATATTATTTTTAAACTATCTCAGTTAGCTTTAAAATCAGGAACGTTTTTAAATCAGTGGATTCTCATTTTAAGGAAAAACTATGGCATCATGCTAATGGGCATAGGCATAGTTAAAGCTCGCATCACATGGGTACAGGGCTCATGAACCTCACACTGGTCGAGTCTTTTTGTAATGAACACGATTTAATGGTGTTAATAATTAATTTATTTTTTACATTTTTGCTTGAAGTAGTTTTATCACTTTTATTTTGTAATTTTTAACCCACCTCATTAATAAAAGTAACTATGATATAAAATTTGCCCGAATATTTTGGGTATGTATGTACAACATATACGAATAAACTGTTTGACTTTGACTTAATACTACAGTATACTTTCTATATTATTACTACTACTACTACTACTAATAATAATAATAATTACTACTATTACCACTACTACTATTATTATTACTACTACTACTACAGTACTACTACTTCTATTATTACTACTACTACTACCACTACTACTATTACTACTACACTACTACTACAGTACTACTACTACTATTATTATATACTACTACTACTACTACTACTACTACTACTACAGTACTACTAATACTACTAATACTAATACTACTAATACTATTTTTAACGTGATCACCACTATATCTTCATCTATTTCAATTTTTTTCTCTCTTCTCTCTCTCTCTCTCTCTCTCTCTCTCCTCTCTCTCTCTCTCTCTCTCTCTCTCTCTCTCTTCTATTTACAGAGCAAAACTCGCTCACGGAAAATCGGCGTAAGAAAATCGGACAGACATTAAGAGCAGGAATAGGAGGAGGAGGAGGAAGAGTTTTATGGGAAATAAATAAAAGGGAGAGAGAGAGAGAGAGAGAAGAGAGAGAGGAGATAGAGAGAGAGAGAGAGAGAGGAGAGAGAGAGAGAGAGAGAGAGAGAAGAGAGAGAGAGAGAGAGAGAGAGAGAGAGAGAGAGAGAGAGAGAGAGAGAGAGAGAGAGAGAGAATTGTATAGTCACTGCATTTATGAATATATCAATATTTTTTTTTTTTTTAGGTTTATTTTAGGTCATATTAGGCAATTTTAGGTTTATTTTAGGTTTATTTCAGGTTATTTTAAGTTATAATGGTAATATCACTTATCGAGTCAGTGTGTCGGTTATCAAGGTCATCAGATGTTTTAGTATATGTTGATGAATTATGTGGAGTTTATCATACACACATAAAAAGTCTTAAAGTACATAATACCAGGCGAGTGAGGTACGAAAATAATTGATATACAAAAGTACTCTTAAGAAAATTATGTGAGTAAGTCAAGCATGATCTACTTACTGTTAATGAACATAAGAATATAAGAAAGTAAGGAAGCTACAAGAGGCCGTGAGACCTACACGAGGTAGTTCCTGTTACCTAACTCTACTTATATCCACCTCTCTTCCCCATCCATGAATTTATCCAGACTCCATTTAAAGACCCCAATAGACTCCGCATTGACCACCTGACGACTTAGTCCATTCCAATCATTCACTATTTGTGAACCAGTCTCACCCAATTTCCTTTTTAAATCTACGCTTTTCCAGCTTGAATCCGTTACTTCTCGTTCTACCCTGCTTACTAACTTAAAGACCTTTTCCTACATCGCCTATATTATATCCCTTTATCCACTTAAAAACTTCTATCAGATCGCCCCTTACTCTACGCCTCTCGAGTGAGTGTAAATTTAATAGTTTCAATCTCTTCTCATAACTAAAGTTACGCATTCCATGAATCATTTTGGTCATCCTTCTCTGCACTGATTCTAACAAGGCAATATCCATCCTGTAATACGGAGACCAAAACTGAACCGCATAGTCTAGGTGAGGTCTGACTAGAGCCAGATAAAGCTTTAGAATAACCTCGGCACTTCTACTTTTAACACTCCTGTTAATGGCCAGGTAAAAGTCTTTATTTCTTCTAGCGTGATGTATTTATCAGATGGTTTCTCTCTAATTAAGATCGAGATAATTACACAAGCCGCTGAGATAAAGGTAACAAGTCTGTGATTAAGGTGATTATTTTTGTCTTCTCTTTGAAACAGTCTTCAGTCTAAACAGTCTCGTTCGCACCTTCCGTCTGATGACTGCATTACTCAACCCGGATGAGGACGATGACGTACCGCTAACGGAGGATGAACTGCGACGTGCTCTTGCTGGGTCTACAACTACTGCCCCCGGAGATAACGGCCTTACCTACCAAGTGCTTCACCTCCTTCAGAAAGTTCCTGGCAACCCTCTACTACATCTCTTCAATCTCTGCTTCCGCCGGGGACATGTGCCTCCTGCCTGGACCTCCAGCACAATTGTTCCGATACCAAAGCCTGGAACCGACAAATTCAGGCCTATCTCCCTCACTTCTTGCTTTAGTAAGGTGCTTGAACGCATCCTTCTTGCCCGACTCATGCATCGTCTCCAAGATAATCTCTCCCCCTCTTTATATAGTTTCCTTCCACAACGAATTACACATCATTGCCTCGTGGAACTATACACCCGCCTATCCCCCACCAGTGTGGTTGCCTTCCTTGACTTCAAAAGTGCCTGCGACGTGGCCAACAGGGAAATAGTTCTTGACCAGCTGGTGGACTTCGGTGTCCAAGGAAGCCTTCTCAGGTGGATACGGGGCTATTTTTGTAACAGAGCTTCACGTGTCCTTTTTAGAGTTGCATGTAGCTCCTATGAACGGTTTGAGCTCGGTACTCCGCAGGGTGGTGTTCTAAGCCCCTTTCTCTTCAATGTCCTAATGCACCGTCTACTCTCTCCTCTCCCTGCCATCCCCGGAACTACTGTCACCTGTTACGCGGACGACATCTGCATTCACTCGTCCTCACCTCACGATCTTCAGGTCCTTCTACATGATTTCTACGCGTCTTCTACTGCCTGCGGTCTAATGATCTCCCCTGAAAAGAGCAGGATCTTCTCGTCCCGCAACCTGAGAGCATTGCCGGCGTTCACCATGGGTGGGAATGCTATCCCTCACTGCACGCAGTACACATACCTAGGCCCACCAGTCCGGGTCACCCCTGCCATACCCGCACGACAACGGATTCACCCCTTCGTGGTAAACTTTCTTGAATGTCTGCAGCCTCGTTTCGCCCCTCTCAAGTGGCTTGCCAACAATACCACAGGTGTGTCTATCCCTCTGGCGAGGACCCTTTACATCCTGTTTTTTCGGTCAGTTGTTGAATATCTGTCCCCTGCCCTTAGTCAACTTCCCAGAAAAGTACTAAAGCCTCTTGAAACGTTTCAAAATCGAGTCATGAGGTTTATCCTGGGGTGTCCTCTCTCCACTCGCATAGTCAACATGCAGTCTGAGCTCGACCTGCCCCCACTTGTGGAGAGGATTTATGCCAATGTGACCTATCTCTGTCAAGTGTCTCCACTCCCCCTACCTTGCTCCGCACTTCTCTGTTGTCATCAGAACATCGCTCAACCCAGACGTACCCAGACTCCCACTGCGACCTGGTGGCCACAACCTCATCAATGCAGTGTGCAACAACCTTCGTGGCCTTGATATTACTGTCCCTGAGGAGGCAGCTGTCCCTGCTTTACCACCGTGGTGGGTTCCTCTCCCTATTGTCACTTTTACACCGACCTCCAAAGACGTCCCTCCCCTCCTGCAGAAACAATTAGCCCTGGAGACCATCGCCGGTGTGTCTACGTCAGTCCCCGCCGTACCCCACCTCTGTGTTGACGGCTCAGTGCAGGCAGACGGGAGTGCAGCGTGTCCCATGTTCTCCCCCACCATAGAGCCGTCTGGGGAGGATGAATGGCTGGGCCGTAGGCTACCTAACTCATCGAGCTCCACCTTCTGCGAACTTCACGGCATCCTGGATGCAGTAACTCTACTTGTTCAACGAAGAGTGAATGGGATAATAGTCTGTGACTCCCAGTCGGCTCTTAACGCCCTCTCCTCGCCAAGACCCAGCTATGGCCGTGTTGTACGAGACATACTGTGTCAACTCGCCATCGCCCACGATGCCTCTCTTGTCGTGTTCTTCGTGTGGACGCCTTCTCACATCGGGATAGCTGGTAATGACACGGTGGATCGACTTGCCAAGGCGGCCTGTGCGCTGGGATTGGATGATGCGAATGCTGTGCCCTCCCTCCGCTGCCTTCGAAACAGCATATACTCAGCTGCTCACGCCAGGACTGTGCATCGCAGGGACGCAGACAGGGCCACCAGTGTGTCCATACAGCACCATGACAACTTTCTTCGGTGCAAACACAAGTATCGCCGACATGGGCTCATGGTACGTCGGCACAATGATGTCAGTGCTCGCCTCAGGTTGGGATACCGACCAGTGTGGCAGGTCTCCCAAGCAGAGGACGTGCCACACTACTCCTTCTGTAAACTGTGTAACCGTCCCAACGCCAACACCCTTGACCACTACTGCCCCACCCACACACAGTGCCCCGCAGTGACAGACTTATTACCACGGGGGAAGAATTTAATTCAGATTTGTACACATTTACTCTCGAATGATAACTTGGAGGTCCTTCTTGCTCGCCATCCATACTTTGGTGGCTGTTGACTGTACATATACTTTGTCCCTTTGCGTGTGTTTGTGTGTGTGAGCGTGTGTGTGTGTGCGTGTATGAGCGTGTGTGTGTGTGTGTTTTTTTTTTGTGTGTGTGTGTGTGTGTTCAGCGTGCCCTGCGAGACAAGAGTCCTCTGTAACTATAATCCACGTCCATGCCTGTCACTAGGTCTGCCGCCTTCGGGCGTAATAAATTGATTAAATAAAATCTCTCTCTCTCTCTCTCTCTCTCTCTCTCTCTCTCTCTCTCTCTCTCTCTCTCTCTCTCTCTCTCTCTCTCTTTCTTTCTTTATCCCGAATTCTTACTTTTGCATCTTCATTATTCTCTACTTCTCTATTCTTTACGCCCTTTAATATCTCCTTTGCTGTTCTGTATTTTGTATTTTGCTGTCATTAATTAGTATTGAGTCTATAATTATCGAACTTCCTCCTTTTTTTAAAGTAATTAAAATATGCTATTTTTATGATAAGGCCATTTGNTGGGGTCCTCTCTCCACTCGCATAATCAAATGCAGTCTGGGGGCTCGCCCTGCCCCCACTTGTGAGAGGATTATGCAATGTGACCTATCCTGTCAAGTGTCTCCACTCCCCCTACCTTGCTCCACACTTCTCTGTTGTCATCAGAACATCGCTCGACCCAGACGTACCCAGACTCCCACTGCGACCTGGTGGCCACAACCTCATCAATGCAGTGTGCAACAACCTTCGTGGCCTTGATATTACTGTCCCTGAGGAGGCAGCTGTCCCTGCCTTACCACCGTGGTGGGTTCCTCTCCCTATTGTCACTTTTACACCGACCTCCAAAGACGTCCCTCCCCTCCTGCAGAAACAATTAGCCCTGGAGACCATCGCCGGTGTGTCTACGTCAGTCCCCGCCGTACCCCACCTCTGTGTTGACGGCTCAGTGCAGGCAGACGGGAGTGCAGCGTGTCCCATGTTCTCCCCCACCATAGAGCCGTCTGGGGAGGATGAATGGCTGGGCCGTAGGCTACCTAACTCATCGAGCTCCACCTTCTGCGAACTTCACGGCATCCTGGATGCAGTAACTCTACTTGTTCAACGAAGAGTGAATGGGATAATAGTCTGTGACTCCCAGTCGGCTCTTAACGCCCTCTCCTCGCCAAGACCCAGCTATGGCCGTGTTGTACGAGACATACTGTGTCAACTCGCCATCGCCCACGATGCCTCTCTTGTCGTGTTCTTCGTGTGGACGCCTTCTCACATCGGGATAGCTGGTAATGACACGGTGGATCGACTTGCCAAGGCGGCCTGTGCGCTGGGATTGGATGATGCGAATGCTGTGCCCTCCCTCCGCTGCCTTCGAAACAGCATATACTCAGCTGCTCACGCCAGGACTGTGCATCGCAGGGACGCAGACAGGGCCACCAGTGTGTCCATACAGCACCATGACAACTTTCTTCGGTGCAAACACAAGTATCGCCGACATGGGCTCATGGTACGTCGGCACAATGATGTCAGTGGTCGCCTCAGGTTGGGATACCGACCAGTGTGGCAGGTCTCCCAAGCAGAGGACGTGCCACACTACTCCTTCTGTAAACTGTGTAACCGTCCCAACGCCAACACCCTTGACCATTACTGCCCCACACACAGTGCCCCACAGTGACAGACTTATTACCACGGGGGAAGAACTTAATTCAGATTTGTACACATTTACTCTCGAATGATAACTTGGAGGTCCTTCTTGCTCGCCATCCATACTTTGGTAGCTGTTGACTGTACATATACTTTGTCCCTTTGCGTGTGTGAGCGTGTGTGTGAGCGTGTGTGTGTGTGTGCGTGTATGAGCGTGTGTGTGTGTGTGTGTGTGTGTGTGTGTGTGTGTGTGTGTGTGTGTTCAGCGTGCCCTGCGAGACAAGAGTCCTCTGTAACTATAATCCACGTCCTAATCTAATCGGCTTCACAGGTCACCAATTATTGACTCACGCTGTCACAGGCTCAAATTAAGTAAACACACCGTAACTTTGCCCTTTACTTAACATTAAATAGCCGTCACCAACATATGTCAATAAAGTACACAGATCGCTGGATCACAAACAAATAATACGTTGCCACAAGGAAGACAACGTAACGGGGAGGACGTGTGAAGCAGCACCGAACCAGGAGGACGAGTCGTAGGGTTACTAAACTTCGTAACTCATGCAGGTAGACGAGGCGGCTGGCCAGGGCGTAGGTGAGGTCCGTAGCTCCCTGTAACCCATACAGGTAGACGAGGAGGAGGATGACCAGGACGTAGTTAGGTCCGTAGCTCCGTGAGTGCTGTGTGGAGTGTGAGTGCGGTCGCAGGAATCTATCGCTGTCTCGGTCCATCCTCGTTATATACCCGACGGTCCACGTGACTCCTGTGACGTGGCCGTGAAGAAGGTGGTGCCCCCTTGTGGTGGTGATTCATTGAACTGCCTTGCTTCAAAGCTTCAGGGGCTACATTCAGAGAGGCTTACTTCCGGTCTGCACGACCTAGCGACTTCCAACAGCTGTTCTGGGCAACTTTTGGCATTCTGCAGACGTACTTAAAGACGTTAAGCTGTCAAAACAAAGCGACCACGGTAGGGGTGGCGTAGAGCACGCAATATACATAAAAATACTCATAAATTGAGTATATATGATGTTTTCTGACTCAAGAACTGAACAGGGCAAGTATACAAATGAAATTAGGCCTTAAACCTATCTCCTACCCTCATGGTGAGTTTATTATGGGGTGATGAGCCTAGTGGTGAACGGCGGCACCTCACCGAGACCCTGACCGAGACCACCTCGCCTCACCACCCCGGCGGGTAGCTGCCACCAACCGCCACGCATCAGACTGAAGGTATAATGGCTCCCTTTTCCTTAATAAAACCCCAAGCCCTTGTCCATCCAGCCGTGATGGGTATCGGGTGTTAGCCGGGGTTTGTGACCCGCCTCCCGGGGTGGTTGCTTCCCCCAAATGGCAGGAAGACCAGTTACGAATAGAGAGATTATCAAGCGGAAAAGATCACCCATAGTGACACCGTAGCGCCACTGCCATATCTCGTACCAGAATCCCTGCGACTTCCGGGTTGTACAAATAGAGGAAGTTAGTTAAGCTAAACACCGTGCCCTTTAACTCTTTCTGAATGTCTGCCCAGGGCACCACATAGTAAAAGTTTGAATGATCTTAGGCAAAAATGGAACTCCAGAAACGGCCGTCAAAGTTTTATTACGTTTTTTTATTTATTTATTTGTTTTATTATGTTTTCAAAGGGTTTTTTTCGGAAACAAAAAAATATATCAAAACCAAGAAAAAAAGGAAAAAATAGTATAAATGAGCTGCCCGCGTGCTATTACGTCATATGTAAGCAAATCATTGCCAGCCTAGGTCATGGGGTCAAACCGCTGGCAGAATGTGCGCCTTTGACGACCATTCCGTTGGAGTACTTGCATAACCTCCCGTAAATCCATGACTTCACGAAAAGCATGAAGGGCTGCCATGCTGTAAATAAGAGATTCTGTAATAGCGGTTCACTCCATGTTAACTTATGAAGTCTTAAAAATACAATGGGGCAGAACAAATTTTCATAATCTTAACAGCAGGTTAGCTAAATTTTTAAAAATGCGCGCGTCTCCTTTTGGCAACGGTGGAAAAAAAATGTCTGATACGTTGTGACGTGTTTTTAATTAATCTGCTAACAGTTTAAGTTCAAATTCATTCTTTCTTTTTTCTATTGACCCTCCATCTCCCTTCATAAACTAATGATTTGTGACAAAAATGAGTAATAGATTAATACAAAATACCCTAAAACTGATAATATATATATATATATATATATATATATATATATATATATATATATATATATATATATATATATAAATATATATATATATATATATATATATATATATATATATATATATATATATATATATATATATATATATATATATATATATATATATATATTGTGCCTGTTCAAAATGTAACTTTTTACAAAAACTTTTGGGCCACATGTTGTTTTTGTTCCATTAATAAAACAAAAGATTCGTATCAAATTTTATTGTAATCGGACATTGCTTAGGGGTCCCCCATGAAGCAACAATTTTTCAAAAACAAGCAAAAAAGAAAACCAAAAGTTAGCATAAATGAAAAATAAGTTCTAATATTTTTCCTTTCGCACCCAGAGAAGTACAAATAGAATGCTATCACTGAGAACTGAAACAAGACAAAAAACAGTTCCCAAAGGGCATCCAAGGTTGCTTTATTCGGAGTCCGATCGCTCGGGCTCCAGTAGGGCTGCCTTGGAGGTCGTGGGGCACTCCCTCCTGTCCTTGGCCACCACCTTCAGAAGGAACTGCCTCTGAGCTTCTTCTCGGGTGAGGACCGCGTTAAAGGCGGTCATCAGGGCCACTCCCCGTTCGGCAACGTCGTTGACCACCTTCACCTGGTCAATCGCCCTCTTCATCCTGCAGAAGAGAAGATCCCCCTCCCAACTGGCGGGGCTCTTAGCCAGGAGTGTGGCCACTTCCTCGCCTTGTCCTGGGAGCAGGAGATCCAGCGCCTTTCTCGACCTGGAACTGAAGAAGCCTGAAAGAGGCTTGTTGGGATTGAAGGCCTTTCCGTCCAGACGTTTCAGTCCCTTCCCCCCCTCCCTCTTCATGTTCTGGACCATGGAGGCCTTCTCTTCCTTTGTAACCCTTTCGTCGAAGAGAGAGAGGGGCACCAAGTCTTCTGACACGTACCAGAGATGGCGCTTGAATGCCTCCAGGGCCATTTAAGCAACGCGCTCATTGGGGATTCCTCTGCAAAGTTTCCTCATGAAGAGGAGATCGTTGTAGGGAGCATGGGAAGGAACCATGGCCTCGTTCCACGGAATGGTGTAGAGGAGGGCGACGAAGAGGGACACCTGTTCCATGGCTCGAAGTTCATGAGAGGTCAACCGAAACTGAGACCTGAAGAGGAAAATCTTGAGAGCGTAGATTCCCTTCGACATCCATCTCGCTTGATGAAACGCTCCTGGTGCCCTCATCTTGAAAGTCGTCCCAATATCGCCTCCCAGGAAGATGTAGGAGAGAACCAAGAGCTCCTAGGTTCTTAACAAACGGGGGTTCTTAGACCAAGGGGTTCTTAACAGACGTTCAATACATTTGCTGCAACGCTTTTTACCTAGTGCAGATGTGGCAGTTTGTGCAGGTGCGGCAGTTAGTACAGTGTAAGAAGCGGAGAGCGTCACGACGGCACAACCTCCCCGTACAAAATCATGTGTCGCTCTGGGGAACCTTTAAATCTTATCCGATTGAGTTCAAATTTAATGTGCATCTACAAGACCCCAAGTGGAACAAGAACTACATGTGGCCTGAAGTCTCCCACAACTTTTATATTATTTGAACAGCCCTAATATATATATATATATATATATATATATATATATATATATATATATATATAATATATATATATATATATATATATATATATATATATATATATATATATATATATATGGTACCTTGTACTGTTTTGTACCGAAATTTTTGTCCAGACACAAATCCGGAACTTCCGCTGACGGCAATGGTTAGGTTAGATTAGGTATACGGAGACACCGGTAAAAGCTTATTAAATATATAGGTTGAGTGGTAGAAAATTGGAACTTTCGCTGAGGGAGACGAGAGATCCGGTTAGCGAGAGTAGTAACCTAACCTAACCTAATCTAAACTAAAAGGAACCTCATTTAACACATATGTGTCCTTCACAGTGAAACATGCGTGATTCTGGAATAATAGCGCAAGATTGAACAAATGCTGAACTGCAAATTATATTGCTGAAATATAACTTAATTAAGTAGTTTCCATAAAGTGATAATATTTGCATCAAATGCTTTTGATGGGCCTTAGTACATGAATTAGCAAGTAACGGTGTGGTAAAACTATTAACTTTTAGGGCTAGATTTAGGTTATGTTTAGCTTATGTTTAGTTTAGGTTAAGTTTGGGATTTTGTTGAGTTATTTAGGTTACATAAGCGAGTCTGATGGTGCGCGATTGCCTGGCTGTCCCGGTTGGTTGGCAGCCACCTACTTCTGGGGAGTATTTACCAACAAACATTAAAGCGTGGTGGAATTCATAACAGTGAAATAAATGTTGTGTAATCAATTAGTATAGGTAAATATTCCGCAGGAGTTAGCGGCCGCCAACCAGCCGGGTAATCGCACCATCAGATTTGCTTATTAAACCAAAATAATTCCGCTAAACGTAACCCAAACCTAGCCTTAACCTAACCTAGCTATTACTATACAAAAACAAGTGCTCTATTTTTGGTTTATGCAAGTTAATAAATACAGAGCAATCAATATACTGAGCTGAAAATGATAGAGAAATAGTATCATGTAAGGCAGTGTTCTTCAAACTTTTTTTATTGCGACCCAGTTTGAATTTACATTCGCGACCCTATTGTGCGTATGTTGCTACTTTCTCTCCGTTGTGATTTTTTATTGCAATTACATAAATACACACATGTGCATCTAAATGTGCATACATATATAAATACACGAATCTATGGATTCAATATAATTGCATATGTTAGAATGTGGCAATGTAAATTTTATCGATTAAAATTATGTAAAAGTACTGTGTAAAATATTGTAGCTACGTAATTAGAGAAAATTTTTATTGATTTATTGGCAGATGAAGATTATGCGTGGTCCTGCCTTCTCCCAGCGGCATTCTCTCTCTCTCTCTCTCTCTCTCTCTCTCTCTCTCTCTCTCTCTCTCTCTCTCTCTCTCTCTCTCTCTCTCTCTCTCTCTCCTATTAATGCATTTCACATATGTATGTAATGATATGTTTACAACTTGGCGACCCATTGACCAACAGCTTGCGAACCAGTATTGGGTCGCGACCCGTACTTTGAAAAACCCTGATGGCATGTGGAGCCAGACCATTCCTGCAGAATATCAACCTATTATTTATATAGAAAATACTGTATAAAAAGTACGATATGTATAGAGCTGTTTATGGCTGGTCTGCCCTCAGACATCACAGATATGCATATGTAGATATACTTAATGCATGCAAGCCTTCAGCACCTGGCTGGTACCTGGCATAGTTGATTTGACTATTTTACACAGCGCGCCAAAAAATTGTTCGCCGCATCATAACAGACGCTCCCATAAGGGAATTCTGAAAATGTACTCTATAGCAGCCTAGTGACTTCTGAGAGAGATATCCTACATATGGCAGCATGTTTAAGGCACGGGCAGTCCATCAAGACCGTTGAGGAATGTTCAGATGCCACTTGTCAATTATAGACGAAGCATTTTGAAAAGGATCGCCTCACTCCCCGCGAGTAATTTGAACAGACGCGCGTTGGTATAACTATCATTATTTTCATAATGGGTGGCAAGAAAGACCTAACAAAGGAGCAAATTCAAGTTATTGTGACTCTACACAAGGCAGAGAGGCCAGAGGAAGAAATATCAAGGATTGTGGGTGTTACGAGGAGATATGTGATGAAGTGGGTGGAGTGTTTCATGAACGTGGCGGGGTGGCAGCACCATAACATAAAGAAGTGGCCACAGCGAGGATGTAAAACATCAGCAAGCACCGTAAATGTCATGAAACGTCAAGTGGATGCCAATCCTCAAATAGGAGCAAGAAAATTATTACGATATGACATTTACATCCTCGCTGTGGCCACTTCTTTATGTTACGGTGTTGCCACCCCGCCACGTTCATGAAACACTCCACCCACTTCATCACACATCTCCTCGTAACACCCACGATCCTTGATATTTCTTTCTCTGGCCTCTCTGCCTTGTGTAGAGTCACAATAACTTTAAATTGTTCCTTTGTTAGGTCTTTCTTGCCACCCATTATGAAAATAATGATAGTTATACCAACGCGCGTCTGTTCAAATTACTCGCGGGGAGTGAGGCGATCCTTTTCAAAATGCTTCGTGTATAATTGACAAGTGGCATATGAACATTCCTCAACGGTCTTGATGGACTGCCCGTGCTTTAAACATGCTGCCATATGTAGGATATCTCTCTCAGAAGTCACTAGGCTGCTATAGAGTACATTTTCAGAATTCCCTTATGGGAGCGTCTGTTAGGATGCGGCGAACAATATTTTGGCGCGCTGTGTACATATATCTGATGCCTTTTTCCGGCATGATTTATCATTTCTGTCATTAAAATAATAGGTTTGGTAGTGTTTGGCACTTGTCTAAGGCGTTAATATATAAATAAATGGGCCTGATACATGTGGCGGTGGCGGTGGTCAGCACATCCCACCACCACCACCACGGCCTCCTCACCACTTCTCACATCAAAATAAGGCCGCCTGCACCTAATTTAATCTTATGTATGATTTGGGTGTATTCACAATATATATAGGTAACTTACGGTTATGTTAAAAACTCACCTGTAATGGTCTGGGAAGAAATATGATGGAAATAAGGGCACGGCGAAAGGATGGAGAAACTTGCTGTTGTTGTTGTCGTTGGTGGACAACAACAAAGCTCGACGCGTTGCGTTGTATGTTGATTATTGCATGCCGAAACGCGATGCAACGGGTGGAGAAAATTTCTTGCATATAGCCCATGTTGTCTTTGGTGGTGGTGGTGCAGTCAGTGCCTTCAGAGACAATATCTGAAGATGTGAATGCCTGTGGTTCTTTGCATCTTTCACCATCTGTATCAAAGTTTTTCATAAATGATAAGAGAGGAGTCATATCATCTATGCAGTTCCCATTACTTGCTGCATTTAACAAATTGTTGCATACCAGATTCTTCATTCCACTTTTCAGTTGATGATCATTTGGGGTGTAATTGTTTCCTCCAGATTTCCTGATACAACATAAAACAATCTCTAGACAGTCTTGACTTATTCGATGTGTTAATAAATATTATAATTTATAATTTGAAGACACAGCCTCCCATAAAGCATGTAATGAAGATATATTTAATAGCCAGCCCTGTACACTGGGAATTTGCCTTTTTGTGCATTATATTCCATGGTTGGATTCATGCTTTCATATCATTTACGAAATCCAAATTACCATTACAGCCATCAATTCCACGCTTTCTACTCTTGTAATGGTTCCTCACACTTGAATTAAATCGAAGTTCATTCTAAAAATTCTGACTGCATTCCCAAACATTTGGGTCTATTCTTGTGACCGGCCCGAATATTTTGCTCATGCTCAAAACTTTCGAGGTGCATTCGAAGTACATAAATATCGAACGGCATTCGAAGTGTCTGCTTGATTCCTGCTGATTCCGAATAAGTGTGACGGGGGTATTAGGTAAACCATCAAGGGTTGCATAGGTGTATAAACCTGAAGCGAGAGTTCTACTTAGAAGAATTTGGCTCGCATAACTAACTTGATTGATTGATTAAAGTTTTAAGGCGCCGCAACTGCGGGGTTATTGACGCCTGCTTACAAAAGATGCATGTAAAGTAAAACTAAAAAACAAAATTTAAGATAAAATAAAAATATTGAAAATTACGAAATACATAAAAGAACAAGAGTACATTAAAAACAATCATAAGTTAATATTAAAAACATCATAACTTGTTGAGAAGGCCAGCCTTCTCAATAAATGTATGGACTTCATGTCCCGGAGAGAAACACCTCTCACCCAATGCCAGGGAGAGACGGTAGGCACCGTTCGACCCGCGACACCGGGACAAAAATTGCACACGTAGGTCCCCAAGACTGGGATACTCGACCAGCAAGTGCCGCACAGTTAAGGGGACCAAACAATCATCACAGTAAGGAGGGTGGCCCCCCTCCATGAGGAACCCATGAGTATATAGAGTGTCACCAATACGCAATCGTGCCAAGGCAGTCTCCCATCTCCGGGAGAGACCGCAGTAGCTCCAGTCCTCGATACTTTGGCGGATGGTGCGCAGTTTATTTTGCCCTATAGTAATCCAACGTTCTTGCCAACTGTTGTGAACTGATCTATGGATTGCCGAGCGTAGGTCCGTAGCCGGCACTGCAAAATGTGATAGAGCTGGTCTTCTAGCTGCAGCTTTTGCCAAGGCATCAGCTTCCTCATTACCGGCAACACCTACATGTGCCGGTACCCAACAAAAGCTGACCGTCCGGCCTCGCCTCTTGAGCAGATAAAGCCATTCCAGGATGGCATTGACCAGCGGATGGGGAGAGTTAAAATTACATAGTGATTGAAGAGCACTACAAGAATCACTAAAAATTGTAAAAGAAACATCCGGAAGGGTAAAAATAATCATGAGAGCATATAAAATAGCACTTATTTCAGCCGTAAAAACAGATGAAACACTTGGAAGGCTGACGCCTTTGTTAAACGATGGGAATACGACACCGTATCCAACTCCTTCGTCTGATTTGGAACCATCAGTAAAGACAGGGACCGAACTCTGATGTGTGCAAAAGTGGTCTAAAAACTGGGCACGCTCAGCCTGAGGAGGTAAAGACCCTTTTGAGAGCGGAAGGCTTTTGCAAAAGGACACTTCTGGGAGAAGCCATGGACCGACTGTTGTAGGCCTATCGCATAACTAACTTGCATTTTTTCAAAATTGTTGCAGTCTACATGAGTGTCCGTTATTTTGGGAGCAATCCTGATAGGATGTACCTTATCTGCTTCATAGAAATCCACAATATGACTCCACCTAGCAATTTCACCACCAATTTCGATGTCATATTTAGTAAATATATTTCTTGCACTTTTTAGTAAGTGTGGAGTATCATAAAAGAAGAAAATCTTTCCATCATTAACTTCTACATAAGGTGTTGCTGATGATATATCAAGTTTATTAAAGGCACTTCTGTTTGATGAGTCTTGGTCACAGACAATGAAGTTGGGGTGTAATCCACATGATAATAATTTAGTGATGCAGTCCTGGATCATGACTTTTATAATGTCAGGGGAAAGTGACCTGTTAAATAAAAAATATCCCAAGGCCTTCTTCCATTTCCTGCAAAGCCCCTTGGCCATAAAAACAATGGCATATTGAGCAAGTTTTTCTCCTTCACTATAAACTGATATTACAAACACCAGCTGCCTTTCCACCCCTCAACTTTGCTACAGCCTCTCTGACTTCGTCAAGAGATGGTGCTGTTTCGTCAATATATGCGAGCTATAAAACTCGCAGCCTATTACTAAGACAGGCTGATACACGCGATGTAAGCGGGTTTCATAGCGATTTTCCATTATAGTTTTATGACTAGATTACTATAGATGCGACATGTTGGATGATATAGCATCTGAAAATCATTTGGGCTGGAAATTGATGATAAAAAGTGTAACTTTTGTGGAGGAATAGGTCTGTTGAAGCCCTAAGTGCAGCGCGGCTGGCAGAAGGCTGCCGCCTTCGCTAACCATTATAGGGAAAGCTACCGCCGGAAGCGGTAGGCAAGGAGTCCTGCTGTGCTGAGGTCAGTTGTGTATTTATAAGTGCTCTTGTTATATTTTGATGTCTCTGTATTCTCTCTCTGCCCATGATATCAAGGAAATCATTGCAGCTGTATTTGTAGCGTGTGGGACAGTTTGGTGTGATAACAGGGTGTCTTGTGCAAAGCTTACACCCACTCTGATTGAGTGTTAGTTTCCACGGTGGCGGCTGACGAATTTTTTTATTAGGTAGAAGGCAGACTTCTTGAAAACTATTGCTCGGACCTCTCAATGGTGAAGTTCAGCAATTTCGTGCCCTCCCTTGTACGTCGTTCCCGCGTCTGTTTATTGTGCCACTGTAGCCCGGTCTGCGGAGGTTGGTTAACCAGAAGGTGTTGTTTCGGATGACATGTAGCGCGGCCAGAGGTACGATGATTACTTTTCATTTCATCCCGCGCGCGGAGAGGCACAGCTTGCTCCCGGCTCCTGCATCACCCAGCCGACCCAGGCGGAGATTCCGTGGCGGAGTAATTCGCCGTAGGATTACTATGGGTGGATTTAAGCACTCATATTAATCATTTATACATTTTCTCATCTTCAGCTGTCTTGTTAAAGTATCTCTTTTTGCGTTTATGACCCAGTAATGTGAATATATATTAAGCACACTCGATGAGAGACGAATATTCTTGTAAATCAAGAAAGCGTAAAGCTTGCTTGTTACTCAATCACGGGAAGCGAGACATAGCTGAGGACAGCGCGGCCTCTCTCAACTGACGTTGTTTCGTCAGGTGGCAGCTGTCCCTCCACAAATCGGTGTAATGCATCTCACCATAGTAGCGGACATGATTTGTTCTCCGTCAGGAAGCAGCCTAGCTTGCCATCCTCAGTCAAGAAAGCAGCTCGGATATCTCACATGTAGCGACTCATTTTGTTTTCTCATTATTTATACATTTATTTCTCACCTTCACTGGTCTTTTTACGTATATCCTTTTTGCGTTCGTTACCAGTAATGTGGAATTAATATCAGCGACTCGGATAGATACAATTACTGTACGAATCATATTTGTAATATAAAGGTAGCGTAGCTTGCTGTCTAAATTTGGCCGTCCTTGTCTACCTAGTACATGGCTATGTAGCAGGGCATGGACAGGTTCTGCTTTCCGGTTTTTCCCTTACTGAATGAAGTTTTAAGTTTCAGTGATTGCATTTTTGTTTATATATTTGCTCCTCTTATCTGAGGAAAATTCTTTGTATTGAAGTCGTCATCGGTATAGGCTGGTAGTCATAGTAGCCTACTATTTAGCCTATAATTAACTTGAGCTTATCTAGAATGGAAATTCATTCTCACACAAAAGCACAGAATATATAGGTGAGCAAGCTAGTTGGTGGAATGTAAAAAAAATCTGCTCTAGCTGGATCTTAATTGTCACTTTAAATTTGTCGAGACTACGGTAGACGTTCCTATATGCCCTATAGTGAACCCTGGAACTGTGAAGTACAGTAAGGTTTATGCTTGAAAGGAATGTACCCATCCTAAGATGCAGAAAACTGCGGCATGCTATGTGCATTTGTTGAGCAATTTGCATAATTGACCCTAATTAGCATATCGTATTATCTTCCTTATTAAAGCCGCCCTATAAATTTTTTTAAGAAACTGACGCATAGGAGAGGATAATGTTGAGTGATTAATGTAATCATTACTGAAATTATAAGACCACCGATGAGAGGACGAATCTTCGTATTATATTGTATTGATTGCATGATGGAAGAGGCTTCCCACGAGAGAGATGTCAAGATAGAAGAATGAAGTAAAGATGAGAGACATGGAGGAGTGTGGGATAGACTGATGGAGTAAGCTCCTTTGGTAGTGGCGAGTGGAGGAATGACAGTCGTGTGGCTGAAGTTGTAAAATAATTCTTGGAGGGCGCGCATGGAAGGATTATCCTGGAGTCATTGCCTTGTAATTCCCCTTTATTTTTTCAGGTATCCAATCCATCCGTCCCTTATGCTTTTCTAACATAACTTTTCTACTAGACTGAGGCGGTGGAAATGGTCTATAAATAAACGGGGTCGGCTTTATTTCTCCCTTTTAAATATGGAACGAAAATTTACTCTCTTACACTAGAGGTACTTTATAACTTACGTCCGTCAGTAAGCATGTAAGTAGGAATGTTTTAGTTTTCCAACAATTGTCCCCATATTCCCTCAAAATCCAATGAAAACAGACATCTGGCATGGGACTTTTCTCATCTATGAATTACATTTCCACAGTTTAATTAAGAACCTCTACAAAATAACTTGTAGATCTCTCAGAACGTACCCTTTTTCACACCCTCCTCTTACCTCGATTACTTCCATCGTAAGTGCATATGACCTCCGATGTCGGCACAATTTTCCCTTTTAGCATTAAATAATCTTACAATCGTAAAGACTCTGTGTGCATGTGATACTATACTACCTTGTAGCATACAGGGCCGCTGAGCAATTCTCGTGGTAGTGGTGTATATGATTGATCAATTAGTCCTTAAATTGATGCCACATTTTGCCCACTATCAATTCTAGTCCATTCAGGCATTAGTCTATTGGCGAAAGCTGTACTTGTGTTACTCCTACCGTAGATACATAAGTCGCCAGGACAGTTTTTTTCTATGTACAAGACGTGTAGTGGCGTTATATACTACATTTCTACATCATGATTTCAGGAAAGTTAGAAGGGGTTATCTGGAGAGTCTGTCATTTTGTGTCTGCATCTGTGTCTAAGAGATATGCTATAAATGATCAAATTACAAAAATATAAACAGAGTAGCGACAACAATAAGGTCGCCATCTGGGTTTAGTATTACTGAGTGTCCTCCCGACGTCGTCGTCGCGCGAAAAAAAAAAAAGTTGCAAAATTGAAACCGTAATATACATGCAGATACGCAAAGAATAAAACGCTGAAACAGGGTAGATTATACAGTCATGATATATAACTACTGTGTATTATCTTTCAGTGGCAACATCCATTCATAGCGATGCTATAGTCGTAATAGTTGGCGGTAGCGACTAATACTGTTATCTACAGTAGATGTTTTCTTTCTCAACTTTCTTGTGTCCCTTCAAATATCCCGACTTTTTCTTCTTCTTAATAGTAGGTTATTTTCTGCAACTTCTTCCAAGCATTTATCTGTAATACATATCTTGTTGTTAGGTTTTCCTCTCCTCATTGTTCTTTCCAAATGATGAAAGTTTTGGCCTTTCATCATAGGTTAAATATTCAAATAAACAACGTCTTATTGCTAACTTTGTATTTTTTCTCTTTTTATTTTTTACGTTCTTAATTTTGTATGGGAAACCACAAAATTATTTAAAACTTCATAGTTTAGTACGAGTAGTTTGGGAGAGTGCCGCTTGTTATCTTTTTCTTCATGATGGCTGCGTGTCCAGGTAAAGGTGAGGTCAAAGTCAAAACTGTATGCAATTGATCCTTCCCCGGTCTTCTCCTGTGCCTCTCATGATCCTTTGCACGATACCATCATACCGATCAAAAGGACACTCTACTTTGTAGTTGACAAGCTGATTTTCATTATTGACTCAAGTCAGACCATTTCCACGGACAACTCCATTGTGCACAGTGCAATTGTTGACTATTAAAGAACAAAGATTGTGATTTAGAATATTAAATTCAAAAAGATTTTTGGCTTTGATTTAGAACATATGCTATGTCAAATAGGGAATATATTCGTATAATTCGTGACATACCTAATCAAATGCTATAGACCAATTTATGGAACAAAATAAAAATATACACAGTTGCATATGCAGTTTCATCATTGAAGAACTTAAAAAACTTAGGGTCTAGACACCATAGAATTTCGATAGGAGCGCTTAATAAGGAAGATATATACGAATTGTGCTTAATTAGGGTCAATTATGCGAATGCTCAAACAAAATTGGCAAATGAGCAATCGGCAGTTCTGAATTCTCTAGGATGTGTACATTACATTTCAAGCAATAAAAACCTACTGTATCAACAGTTCCAGGTTCACTAGGCATATTAGGAACGGCTACCGTAGTCTGAGACTAAATTTAAAGTGATAAGATGTCAGCGAGAGCAGATTTTTTTTACTTACCACCAACTAGCTAGCTCACCATATATGTATGGTGCATTTGGTGTGAGAATGAATTTCCATTCTAGATAAGGTTCAAGTTAATTATAGGACTATATAGTAGGCTACTATGAAATACCAGCTATGCGATGACGACTTCTATACGAAGATTTCCTCAGATAAGAGGGAAGTAAATATATAAACAAATGCAATCACTGAAAATTAAAAACTTAATTAATTTAGAAAGCGGGAACAAACGGAAACCAGAACCTGTCATGCAATGATACCTATAGCCTACATGTACTAGGTAGACAGAGAAAGGCCAAATGAACAGCAAAGCTACGCTACCTTTATTTACAACTTATAAGGATTCGTACAGTAATTCAGTATCTCGATCGAGTGCGCTATATCAATTCACCATTATGGTAAACGAGACGCAAAAGATACACGTAAAAAAGACAGTGAAGGTGAGAAAATAATGTATAAATAATGAGAACAAAATGAGGTCGCTACATGTGAGATATGCGAGCTGCCTCTTGACTGAGGAATGGCAGTAGGCTGCCCTTCATACGGAGAACAATCATGTCGCTACATGGGAGATGCATTACACCGATATGTGGAGGGGGACAGGCTGACCACCTGACGAAGAACAACAGGCAGTTGAGAAGGCCGCTGCCTCAGATGGTCCTCGCTTCCCCGTGACTGAGGGTGTAGGCGGCCTCCTTGACGGAGAAATAACATGCTGCCGTTACATGTTGAGCTACCGCGCTGCCGGTGACAGAGGGATGCAAGGCAAGCCTCTGACAGAACGCCAGCCCTGGGTACATGCAACCGTAAAAGCAAAGCTACGCTCCTTGATATACAAGAAGATTCGTCTCTCATCGAGTGTGCTTATATATATTTTCACATTACTGGGCTAATACCGACGCCAAAAGATATACTTAAGAAAAGACAGTGATAGATGAGAAAAAATGTATAAATGATGAGATGAGGTGGGTAAATCAACCCAGAGTATACTCGGCGAATTTAATCAGCCACGGGAAATCTCCGGCCGTGGGGTCGGCTAGGGGTGTTTGAGGCAGGAGCCGGGAGCAAGCTGTTGCCTCGCCGCGCGGCGGAGGATGAATGAAAAGTAATCATCGTACCTCTGGCGCCCCCCATACATGGCATCCGAAACAACATCAACCCTTCTGGATAACAACCTCCTGGACCGCTACACCCACCCTGAAAAGCCTACAGCTTTTGGATCAGTGAATAATTGATGTAACCTATTGTGTTATTCATTTTTCAACTCAGGAAAAAGTAAAGTATAGTTTTTTTTTAGGACTGTTTAAAGTTAAATAACATTTTCAAGCAAAGAAAAAAAAAACCCTAAAATTTGATTTGCAGGTACTTAGGCTAGACGGATATTATGTATATGCAAAACTAAATGCAAACCTATAAATGGGGGGGGGTTACTAGTGGTGTTACATAATTTTCTAGGGGGTTCTGGACATGTGTTACAAGGCGTGACAAGGGGGGAGGGGGGTCAAACATGACAAAAAAAGCTTTGCGTAATTTTGTAATGACCCCAATAATACCGATATAGAATATAATACGTAAGCTAGGAAAACTGTCTTTACATCTATGGTATCTGTTGTTGTGCTAACGTGTTACTTCATTACTCAGGCAGCATTTTTTCTCTTTTTTTTTTACATCACAATGACTGGCCAGGAGTAAAAAAGAAGGAAAAAATTAAGTGTACAGAATCCTGTCTTGCGTAGGTTTACTCCATCTTTATGTTGGACTCCCACGCTCATGCTTGTAACATTACCCTCATGGACAGTGATGCGATGTTATATTCACTAAGTCACCCAAAGATACATAAGCCCATCAGAACATAAGTAAGCTGCAAGAGGCCGTGAGACCTACACGTGGTAGTTCCTGTGATACGCCACGCCTGCTATTACAGTGTGCGTTAGATTCTAGATATGCTCCTATCACTCAGGCAGGATTCAAACTTATGTAAGGAAACTATTGCAGCAGAAAACAAGACAACCTATCAGTGACTTGGTGCCGTGACTATAAGACCTCCATAAATATCCCACCAGGCAATGATATCGGGAAGGATGAAAGTACAAAAAGAACCTTGCGCTCATGGCATACCATGGTGGTTATAGGAACACTAGCGTTGTGTGTTGTACTGTTATAGTGCATGTTACGTTATTGTTCTCTGGCCATCCAATAGTTGCTGTTATCATACATAAAAGCGGGAGATATTAACATAAAGAATGAGGCTCCCGTGGCCATTGGAAGCTGCCGATAGGCTGCTTTCTAATACATCTCGCGTTTGTTTGTAGCAGATTTTTCATTTTCCAGCGTGAGTACATTTTATAATAAACTGTAGAGATTAATATTTTGTTTTAACCATTACAGGCACCGTGTTGTCATTGTTGGAGGCGAACAGTAACAACCCACCACCACCACCTTGCCCGTTAGCATATTGCCCAACTCTATTTGAGTATGTGGTTTCCAAGTGAAGACGCCTGGCTGTAGCTCCGAAACTAACCATAGGATTTACTCAAAGAAACTCTCATTGTGATTCCCACACAAAGTTACAATGAGTTAAGGCGCGGTCACACGGACAATTTTTCTGGCAATATTACACCCGGCAACGCAATTGCGGCCCAAAAATCGGATTAAATTGCGAGTTTTTAATGACAATTTTATGATGTCGGATGTGTTTGGGCTTTGTCGAAATTGCCCCAAGAAAAAAATTGCAATTTTCCCACCCAAACGCTATTATTTGACATTTATTTTTAATGCACGCTCTATTCAATATACAGAAGCTGAAATACATAGCTAAATAGTAAAAAGAACCGATTACAAGACGAATTGTGAAGCCCTGTACACTCTTGTACGTGGTTTTTAAGCGATTTGAAGGATACAAAACCCCAAGAAAAATTTAAATGAGTTATGGCTGGTAAAACATTTTCTTTGTTGACGGTCTATTAATAACTAAAATTTTAGGGGATACCAACTTATTATTGATCACTTTTAACATGACTGTTGGGCCTGTTTTAAGTCTGACGCAACTTGCCATACACAAGAATCCATTTCAATCATTCACCACCCTATTTGTGAACAGTTTCTCCCTATTTTACAAAGAGCTTCCCTTCAGATACATCTTGAGAAGCAAAATTGCCATTCAAATTATTGCTACCTCTGAAAATCCGTGTGACCAAACCCACAAGGGTGTTCCCTTTTTGCTGAAAAATTGGGCACCCCTAAAATATTTGCCCGGAAAAAATTTTTTCATGTACCCGGGGCTTTACCTGGAAACTTACCCTAACTAACCGTAACCAAACCCTGACGTGATTAAAAAAACGCGCCCAACACTTTTTCCCAAAAGGGGAACACTGCGGGGCCCGCCCAAGGAGGCTGCAGACAAGGGACCCCCCCAACCCTTTGCAACTTTTTAGGCGTTGCCGTGAAATGATACCCTCAGGCCCTTGGGCCCCCCCCTTACAGGACAGTGTGTGATAGAAATTTGGTTTAAATAATCCCACCCCCTTTTCCCCCTTCACAAAAATTTGGGGGTTAAAACTATTTTCTGGCGCCCCAGAAATACTGTTTTAATCGTTATAATGCCGTTGTTCTCCCCGAAAATTCCCCGGCGTGTGCCCAGTGCTTCCTTTAATATTATATTTCACCTAAAAATGTGCATAACATTTGGAAATTGTGCCCCCCAGGAAATTGTAGCTATGGGAAAAGGATCAATTTTCACAAGATTTTTTTTTCGTAAAACATGCAACAACAAACACAAAACCGCAAAGAGGTAAACCAGGCAAGCCCCAACGATAGAACCGGAAAAAACGCTGTTATGGGTTTTGTACTTTTCAAAATCCCCTTCTTTTAAACCCAAAGAAGATATTTTCGGGGTTTTTTTTTCTTTTTGAAAGACTTAAAACATCTACTTTGGGTTGGGAATACGTAAAAAGGGGG
Organism: Chionoecetes opilio; assembly: GCA_016584305.1. Classification (NCBI taxonomy): domain Eukaryota; kingdom Metazoa; phylum Arthropoda; class Malacostraca; order Decapoda; family Majidae; genus Chionoecetes; species Chionoecetes opilio. The sequence goes on along the minus strand of JACEEZ010018620.1, from coordinate 8,709 downwards.
ATAAAAAAGGCATTGTGAAAAGAAAAATAAAAAAACAGCTTTTTTTCTGCCCTTTTTCAAAACAACTTCCCCCGCGGGCCTATTAAATTTTTTCTCCACAACGTGCCCCATTGTAACCCAAAACCTTAAAACGTTTTAAATAAAAATTTGTTAGGGGGGTAGTTAAAGGCTTTTATTTTCCCGCAGAAACAATAACTATTTTCCTGGGAGCGTAGAAAGCGTAAATTTGAGTACCAAAACCAAACACCTGCTGCTTTTGGGGGCACTCGCCTGGTTTTTTCCTCTCACTCTGGGCATCACAACAGGCAGCTGACAAAAGGGGCCTTTTTAACCCATGTTTCTATGGAAACTTTCGCCCTTCCCCTCCAGGGGTAAAAACCGGGACCGGTTTTGGGTTTTCCCAAAGGATCAGGGCTTGGGTGAAGAGATTTGAAAAACTTTAAAGGTTTTAAACTGACTGGTTTTTTAAAGCACGAGGGACAAAAGGGCCATGCTAGGGAGTAGTGGGCCATCAAAAAGAAAGTGCGCCCCTTTTCCCAACTACCCTCTAAAAACCCTGTTTTTAACCTCATTGAAAACCTTTTGGTTTACCTATACCCTTTTGAAAACTGGTGTATGGGTTTTGGGGGGGAATACTTGGAAATTCCCTTTCCCTTCCGTTTTGTGGTTGGGGTGGCGCGTCCCCGGGTTTTCCCCCCTTTTTAGTTTCCTCAGATTTACATGAAAAGGGCAAATAATACTGAAAACACATGTGATCTTTCCCATGGAAAAAAAATAATTTTTTGAAAGTAAATAAAAAGGATTTGAAAGTACCTTTTAAAATATAACAAAAACAAAAGGGTGGCCCAAACCCCAAAAAAAAACAAAAAGCTTGCAGTTTTTAATTTTGGGGAAAAAAAACCCTAAAAAGCTCAATTGTATTTTCATTTTTTATAAATTTAAATTTTCCCCATAATTCAGTATCCATAGGGTGTATTACAGGGTTTTCCCCCGCCTCTCATTGGGGCCCCTGTCACCAAATGAATCCAGAAAAAATGATGTCCCCGTTTTTCACTGCGGCATCTACAAAAAAGCCTGTGGGGAACCCCCCTGCGGGCCCCCTAAGGCCCCCTCCCCACACTAGGGGTTTACGGGTGCGCAGCGTAATGCGCTTTTTAAAGGCTGCAGGTTATCGATTTCGTGTTGAGGGGTTCTAGAGATTTGGGGGGGTTTTAAAATTTCATTTTACCTAAGGTTTGGGGTTTACATTCCCCAAACACATTTCACAAGGCACGGTTTTTCCCTTTTGCAATTTACAGCATCCCCCTTTTAGGGAGTCAAAACCCTGCTAAATTGACTTCTGAATTGGGGAAAAAAATAGCAGAATTTATGAAAAAAATTTAATGATGAAAAAATTTCATTTACCGTCCCAAAAACACTATCTATAGGGGGCCCACTACACTAATGTCCCCAGGGGGGGCCCTATATTAAAAGTTTTAGCTCACTACAGACTTGTTGTGTAAATGAAGAGGGCGTCCCAGTATGTAGTTTTTCTTTCTACATAACACTTCATGTTTTCTTAGTACACAAAATACATTAAGTCTGTAGTATGGTGGAACCCAATATTCGCAATTTTCCCAAATTTCGTATTCGCCCTGTTTTTTTTTTCAATAAATTCCCCATTGCATTCGCATTTTTGCACTTTGTAGATATTTTTGGGGGATTCGAATATTTTTTCCCAAATAAAAAAACTTAAAAAAAATAAAAAAAACAAATAACAAGTAACTAATATTCACAAGCAAACATATACATAATTTAATAAATTTTTTGCGGGGCGTTAGTTTAAAAAAAAGGGGTAAGTTTGGGCGTAGTGGGGAGCCTAGGGCCATAGTCCCCCCGGGACACTACCTCCACCTCTAAAACCCCCCAAAAGTGTGGCGCCGTTAATTTTCAAGGTTTACTGTTTTGAGCTCAAATTTTTGCCCTTTGTGGGGCTGTAAAGCAATAAGCAAAAATTAAAGCGGGGGTTCTCTGTCACCCAAAGATCACACTTAACTTTCTTTGAAATATTTTTTGAAAACCCGTATTGCAGCAGCCTACCCCGAAGGGGCGCCGGCCCCATCGTGGGTTTGGTATTCGTTATCGAGGACTCAAATTTACTTAAAATTTTAACTTTGCAAATTATTATCGTGAAAAGTATTCGTGTAAGAATGGGTCCATAAAAAATTTGAATGGATTTTTTTAGATTTTCATATTTTATCGCTAAATCTTCCCAATACAAAAAATATTAGTTACCGTATGTTTCAAAAATAGTGTTTTATTTGAAATTTGTAATATTCGCATTCGCTTCGTTTTCCCGCAAAATTAAAACCCAAATTTCGCTTTCGCGAATAGGGAAAAAAAGACATTGGGCCCATCACTAGTCTGTGGGAGCAAAATCGTAATATATGGCGCCTGGCGACTTTAAATCAGTGGCGATATAGTGTTGGACGGAAATTAATTTCTGAAGATGGGTTTCGAAATAGTGAATATTGTAATTGTTCGTAAAATTATTTAGTCTTATGGTCTTTTGCCAATGGGTTTCTGTTTTATCGCGGCCGAAGCCCGGGTCTCCCCCGTGATGTAGTGCAAACTGGGCCTAATGGGGGGCAAATCTAGTGCGGGGCATTTCACAATTTAACCATGTTTCCCAAAAACCGGGTTTCCCGGGGAACCCGGGGGTTTTCCGCCGACCATCCCAGGGGTCCGCGAGAAACCGAAAAAATTTATGCGCATTACAAATGACATGACTTATTAAAATTCTAATTCCTACTCAACAACCCGTCAAAAACCCTTTTCAACACCAACATCCCGTAGTGCCGGAAGTACAATGTATTGAAATGAAGCAAAATAGCAAAAATTTAAGAAAAATTAGTGTTTCCCGGGTTTGCGGGATTCCCCCTTCATTCCTACTCCGAAAATTTTGGCGACACGGGTTGGGTAGGAGGGGACGAACCCGTAGAGTAATCATACGGTCCGAGACCCAGCCAGCCTTTCACACCTTTTTCTTTCTTTCATCTTTTTTGAGCAGGGCAAACCGATGAAACGTTGTTTAAATTTAATCTCCTAGTTAATATAGTTTGGTAGGGTTTTTGAAGACCAAGCATGTTCAAATATTTGAAAAGAAGCATGTTATGAGAGAGGACAGGACGAAAAATCACAAATCCCCAAAGCCAAGACAAAAGGAAAAGTAGTATGTAAAAAAAAAAATCCCCTTTTAAAATGACGTATCTGGTCCTTTGGGTTTTACTGGATGGAAAAAATGTCCACTTCCCTTTTGTGCTTTGGTTTGGGGGGAAAAACCCCGCTAACACAGCTATGGCCCCCACCCAAATTAAAGCGACACTTAACTACAAATCACAGCCACTTGTCAAAAAAAACCGTGGACAAATTTTCGAGACTTTTGGGTTTCAAGCAAAAAACAAAGAAAAGTGTTTAAAAAAGGGGAAACCCATCGTGAAAACCCAAAAAAGCAAGCTATTTAGTGGCTGAGCTGTTCCAAAAAAAAGAAAAACCACTTTTGGGAGAAAGCCTATAATGCCTGTTGCAAAATAATTGTGAGAAAAATGCTGGTAAGAAGCTAAAAGGAATTTAAACAAGGTTCCTGTTTCTGATAAACAAATTAGTAGGCTGTGGATGACCGCCCCAACAATGTCGGGTATTTTGTCAAAATACTGCAAAATAAAAATTGTCTCCAATAGAGACAACATATAATTTTAAAGCTCGCTGGGGCATTTGTAGATTTAAAAATAAAGGTGAAAAAAGGGAAAAAATTATTTTTTTGTAAAGAACTCCCGGGAAATCCAAAAGGCCACGACATTTTAAAACATCTTGTCTTCTCCCTGGAATCTTGTGGTTTTCAAGGTCCGATGCTTTGGGAATCGACGATGGTGCTCCCTCAATGTTTGGCTCAAAAAGGTTTGTATCACGCGTGAAAGAAAAAAACCCCCTGAATCATAAAACTCCTGTTTTCCCCACCGAGAATTTTTGGGTTTTAAAAAACTTTTTGGGGAAAGATTTAAAAAAAGCCCTTGATATAATGTAAAACATTTTTAATTTTTTTTTTTTTAAAGAAAAACCCCCTTTGAAGATCGCTTTTTGAAAGGGTTGTGTGAAAACTGAAAAAAAGAAAACGTACGCTTTCCAGACACAGAGGCTCGAGGGTTTTCGAGAGGAAAAGTTTGCGGGGATTCGAGCTGCGACAGGAACTGTTGTTTTTTCTTCAAAGAAAATTTAAAAAACCCATTTTCTGTGAATGTCTTGAATTACAAAGCAAATGAAACTAGAAATTTTGAGCAGATATTTACAGCATTTAAATAATTGAACCCAGATGCGGGGTGCAAAGGGAAAAAACATCTGACTTCCACAGAAAACCCTTTTTGTTTTTAAGAAAACTAGCTTTTTGGAAAAAACCCTTTCAGAGGAAACGTCGAAATTTTTCCCATCCTACTTCAAGTTAAAAACTCAGACGAATATAAAAATGTCATTCCTTTAAATTTACAAGTCTTTGGGGATCACTGTCTAAAAAACTTCATAAGATTCCCTCCTTGTTACAATGGTATACTGGGTGAAAAACCCTTCACGAGTTTCCCATTGAAAACCCTTATCGAAGAAGGGGAAGACTGAGTGAAACAGTGCATCGAACCTTTGAAAGAAATTTAAAATAAAGATCATTGACATTTTTGGGATTTCACAAAGAAGAGTACCCTTCATCTCAGAAAAGCATTGGATGTTTTTACTATTTTTTCAACTTTTTCCCTTGAAAACAGCTTTTCTGTGACCGTCATTAAAAGAAAATCAAGAAACGTTTTCTGTCTGTCGGGGAAGAACTGCGTGGGTCTGTCAAAATTGGGCCAAAAATTTCACAGAACCAAAGAGAAAACCCAAAAGTGTAACACTGAAAAAAGAAAAACTTTATTGATTTATTATCGAACTCTATGACATGTGATGAATTGAATTCATTAATTTATTTGCTCAAGAACTTTTCTTAAAAAAAAAATTATATTATATATTATAATATATATATATATATTATATTTTTAATTTTAATATATATATAATTTAATATATTATATTTTAAATATATATAATATATATTATATTATTATATATATATAATATATATTATATTTTTATATTTTAATTAGTATATATTATGGGGGTTTCCTTTGAATATAAAAAATTTTTACAGGGTTCCCCCAAGGTGAAAAGGGTTTGGGGAATCACTCCCCTTAACCCCTTCAGGCCCAGAAGGGATTTCTATTGTATTGACCTTGGGGACACTTTTTGTGAATAAACATTTTTAAAATTGACCTTTTTAGTACCTTGTCCCAAACTCTTTTGGATTTCGTTTCTTTTCCTGTTTCAGACTAAAAACAGACATTTTTTTTAAACAAAGAAAAATCCCGGGCTGAAGGGCAGTGTTTCCAACCGAAGGGAAAAAAATATTAGAACTATTAGTAGTTCCTATATCGGAGCAGCCGACGCCACGCAAAAACTTGTACGAAACAATTTCAGTGAAATAAGAAAAGACCAACTTGGGGGGTCAAGAGATGTTGTAGCATCTCTAGTAGTTTTAGGGAAATAATGCTGTATATAGGGAATAAGCTGTATGATTTTTTATAGAAAAGTAAGATTGTAGACGGGGAAAATAAAGATGATGGGGAAAATAAAGGTTTGGGAGAGTAGGGTAGGGAAAAAAATATTTTTTAAAATCAATATATACAAGACATGTGCATGAAAAGGTACATGCTTTTTATTTTTATTTTTTTTTCGTAGATTTAGACTTAGTTAAGTTTTTTGGGTTTTTGATGAGAGTTTGACGGGAAAATGTTGATAAAAAATATTTTAAAAGGGTGCTGGTCTTACTATAGAAACGGGGATTAAAAATTTGTTGTTATTTTTTACTTGATTTATGAAACAAGTAAGGTTTTTTAGGGTTTTTATGGTTATCAAGGAAATGGGAGGGGATGGTTATCAAAAAGGGAAGGACATTTTTAGATCCAGTAAAAAGAGTAGTAAGATGAGAATCGATCTTGCACTCTGGGAGGAAGATATTCGTAGCCCAAACGCCGTGTAAAACACCGCACTTTTTGCCACCACTGCGGGCATCTTTTTTTAGCAAAATACCCAAAAAATCTGGAAAATATCGTTCATGGACAAAGGCCTTTCACACATAACATCAGCTGTTTTTTAAAACGTTTGTGGGGAAATTTACCCTCTACCCCCGTAGTTTGACTTAGAAAAATTAGACAATGGGAAAAAAACTGTTTCAAGGAAAAATACAAAAACTAGAAAGAAAAGAGGCGACCTTCAAAAAAAAACAATCTCCCCCAAGAAAACCCCGCTTCAATCTAAATGGGTGAAAGGGAAGTCCCTTAGGTGTTTAGTATCAACTTAGGTTTAGGAAACCCCTTATTGTCTCCCTGCAAATTTAATACAAATTATAGAATGATAACAGGTTGTAACCCTTTTGCCCCTTTTCCTTCATACTACAATATTTACTGAGAACGTGGGGACCATTATTTCCATTTCCCCTTTTCCGTTATATATTCACATGGGGACTAGTAAATGAAAATTTAGCAAGGAATTTTTGGAGCCTTCAACCGTTAATAAATACATACATTTTCTGATCACTTTTTCTGGTCCCTAAAAATTGCACTTTATAAAAAATGATAAATCTTTTGCATTTCTCGCTCTAAAATTTGATTATTTCATGTAGGGACGGGCCGGGGGTATTTCCACTGTACGTAGGGACACGTTTGGGATTTTATGTTCTGTAGATATATTTTGGGCCAAATAGAGTGTTTAGTGGCAAAAAACCCGCGCGCACCGCGCTAAAAAAAACCCTCAGTTTCCCCGGCCCGGGGGGAGGCACCTCGCCCGGGGTTCACCTCGCATGCAGCAAACTTCCCCCCGTGGGAAAATTTTTTTGTGGGTTTCAGAGTTTCGCAGCACCTCTGCCCTTTTTAAAAATCGTTTCCAGACCCCAAAGGGGACGTTGGGTCGAGGCCCATTACATGAGGGGCCCTTAGAGGGGGTACCGGAAAGGTTGTGGGGAGGGCCCCAGGGACGTAACAAAAGGCCAGTCACACGGGCACTTTTTCCGGCATCTTTTTTGGGAGCAAAGCGTTCAGGCACATTTTTACGCCCGATACCGGCTCTTTTTGGGAGCAAAAACGCAGAGTCGCGCAAAGTTCGTTTTTTTTTCCACCGTACCGGCATCCTTGTTTCATTTTGGAGCCTGTAGGGGGCCAGATGCAGGACAATTTTCCCGTTTGAGGGGAAAGGTTTTGGGTTGAAAGGGGAAAATAAAGGGAAAAAAAAGGGAAAAAAACCCTTTTTTTTATCTTATTAAAATATATATATTATATATAATATATATTATAATATTTAATATATATATATATAAAAACAAATTTTTTAAGACAATATATATATTATATTTATATAATTTTAATATATTATATTATATATATATAAAAAATTTTTTTAAGACTATATATTAAAATATATATATATATATTATTAATATATATATATATTAAAATTATTACTACCAGTCTTTTTGCACGATCCTAGTGTTTTTTTTTTTGGGGGGGGTCAGGGAAATGCCCGGGAGGAAGAGTTGTAGCCGAAACGCCCCCTGTGACAAATCGGCACCTTTTTTTCCACCGGTACGGGCATCTTTGGGGCAAGTACCAAAAAAAGCCGGAAAATATTGCCCCTGTGACTGGCCTTACGTTTTTTTTAGGGGAAAAAAGGCGCTTCGCGGCTTCCCGGTCCTCGATTCCGCAGAGCTAGGTACCGTGCGAGCTCTCTTCTGTAAGATTTTAAATTTTTTCAAGTTTTAAAATAGATTTTTTAACAAAAGTGATTTTTTACAAATAATTATGGGCCCTAGCCTTCACAATTTCAGCAAAATTTTTTTTTTTTTCCCGGATTTTCAGGAACTTGTTATAGGGCTTTTTTTTGAGGGGATAACGAATCAGGGCTTTTTTTTTCCTATATTTGTACTAAAAGCCAAATTTTGAGCCCTTTTTTAAAACTTATTTATCCCGTAAAATTTTTGTACCACTTTTTAAAACGAAAATATGCTTCTGGGAAAAAATATGAACGTTTTTTTTCTTTGGAAAATGTACAATTGTTATTGTTAACTCCGGACGCCCCCCCCTACTCCCGAAGGGGGGGAAAGGAAGGAAAATTTGGGGCGCGGAGGGTTAACGGGGGTTGTTGATATACGTAGCTCCTGTTTTAGCGTCCCCCCCAAAACCCCTATGGTTCTATCCAATCGGTCCCCTGGTCGTGGATGACAAATAACCCCCGGGACCCCACCCAAAAGGGGCTGGGTTTGGGTTTATCTCCTTGTACCCGGAGGTACGACGGGGCGTGCCCGTTGCCGGAATCGGGGATTCTTCCCCAGGCTATAACGCCCCCCGGGGTTACCCGGGGGGGGACCCTCCTGTTCCCCCCCCAGGCCCCCCAGCTTTCATAGTTGCCCCGGGGTCAACCATTTCGCCCGCCCCTGTCATGCATGTCTCATAAATACATCCCATTGCTGCTCGCCTTTAGGAAAAAACCTTTTTGGGTGCTTAAGAGGTCCCAAAATCCTGTTGCAGGGGCCTCATAGGCCCCCGGGGTTCCAGGGGGGGAAAAAACCCCCCAAAAGGGGGGGAGGGGGGTTTCCTGGGA
>JACEEZ010018619.1:317662-377680 GCA_016584305.1 Chionoecetes opilio | reverse complement strand
AAAGGCAGGTTTTCAATGGCCCTCAAATTTCGTCAACTACTCAATGATGATGACTTTGTAAAGAGCCTAACTGCCCTGGAAAAAGCTGCTTGGAAGAGCTTTTGGCTGTTATAAAGAACAAACCTAGGTAATGTTCGAGCATCGAATATGAGGAACTTGTAAATGACATGTTGAAGAGTTACCATGCGCTTGGGGCTCGGATGTCACTCAAAATCCACTTTTTCCATTCACATCTTGATTTCTTCCCAACGAATCTTGGCGCGGTCAGTGATAAGCAAATAATGGAGGATGGATGTAGGATGTAGCAAATAATGGATGTAGTTTAAATAATGGAGGAGTGTGCTCGCAGTAGTCACTGTTGGTTATTATTCTGATGACTTTTTTATGGCGTAAATTTAGATGGTTTAAATGACAGGGATAAGTGGTGGACCAAATGAGATTACAATAATTGAGATGGGGATAAATGTTAGCATAATACATGCATTTAAGAACTTCAACTGGGGCGAAGGGTTTGACTTTGAGAAGGAGTGGAATTAATCTAGATAATTTTAAACAGAGGTTGGACAGATGATGTTTAAAAGTTAAGTTTTTGTCAAAGATTAATCCAAGGAACTTTATCTTGTATACTTGAGTAATGTCGTCATTTATAATTTTAAGATTTGGTAATGGTTGGTATCTGGTAGTGGTATTTGTAGATAACATGAAATATGTCTTGGCTGTATTTATAGTTAAGCGGTTAGCCAAACACCACTCCGAGAATTTAGCTAGCTCTGCATTTGCTTTATTGATTAGTTCTGTGGGTTTGTCACCAATTAAGTAAAGCGCAGAATCATCGGCAAATAATATGGTATTTAGTGTCTCAGATATGTTACATATGTCATTGATGTATAATAGAAACAGAATAGGTCCCAGTATACTGCCTTGAGGTACTCCTACATGCCCTGATTTGGTGGGGGAAGAGATATTGTTGAAGACTGTATATTGGGTCCTATTACTTAGGTATGAGTTGAACCAGTCATGAATACAGCCACGAATTCCATAGTGATACATTTTGTCTAGTAGAATATTGGGTTGAACAGTGTCAAATGCTTTTCGAAAATCAATAAAGATTGAAATGATAGATTTGTTGTTATTTAGTGCTGTGTATAGGGCAGATGTGTAGGTATTGATGGCATCAAAGGTATTAAAACCAGGTCTAAATCCAAATTGCTTATCATTTAGTATGTTCATTTTACTTAAGAATATCAATAGGTGCTTTTTCAATAATAATTCAAAATTTTTTGAGAACACAGGTAAGATAGAAATAGGTCGATAGTTGGACAAATCAGTTTTGCTTCCAGATTTATGGATTGGAATTACTTTAGCCAGCTTGAATTTGTTGTGAACAACACCAGTCCTAATAGATTGGTTAAACAGTATTGAAAGGGGTTTGGCAAATATTTCTTTGTTTTCTTTTATTATTTCTACTGATACATCATCGATGTGCCCTTTCTTATTTTTTAGGGAAGTGATTACTTGAGTGATGTCATTGTTAGTTGCTATGGGTATTACCAAAGAATTAGGGTAGTTTCCTCGGAAATAAGAATTGTGAGATGTTTGTGTGGGAGGCAGATCATTTGCAAACTTTGTGGCTATTTATGAGAAATACTTATTGAATGCACATGAAATATCGTGTGAGTTATGAATAATTTGGTTATTGATATTTATGGAGTTGGTTGTTGTTTTGGGATTTGTTTTGGCATTTCCTAGTTCATTTATTGTTTCCCAGATCTTCTTAGTATTTAGTCTGAAACTTACGAATCTTTGTAAGTAATAGTTTGCTTCGACTTGTTTAATTAGGTTAGTAAGATAGTTTCGGTATTTTTTGTATACATCGAAATTTATCATTCCTAGCTTATATGATTTGTACAAGGTGAATTTGTGTTGTATAGATTTTATTATTCCTTGCGTTATCCATGGTTTTTGGAGTCTTTTAGTTGAAATGAATTTAGATATTTTAGGAAAACAAGAATAGTAAATGCTATGTACCTTGTCTAAAAAAGTATTACAATTTACATCTGTATCATTACTGATTAGTATGGAATTCCAATTAATGTCTGTGATCTTAGTTTTAAATTTTGAACGATTTTGATAGTTCTTTTCTCTCTCTCTCTTCTCTCTCTCTCTCTCTCTCTCTCTCTCTCTCTCTCTCCTCTCTCTCTCTCTCTCTCTCCCCTCTCTCTCCCCTCTCTCTCTCTCTCTCTCTCTCTCTCCCCTCTTCTCCCCTCTCCTCTCTCTCTCCTCTCTCTCTCTCTCTCTCTCTCTCTCTCTCTCTCTCTCTCTCTGTATAAATAATAAATATATATATATTATATATATATATATATATATAATATATATATATATATATATATTTATATATATATATATATATATATATATTTTATATATAATATATATATATATACTATATATATATTTATATACGTATATATATATATAGATATATATTTATATATATATATATATATATATATATATATAATTTTTATACTGTATATACATATATATATATATATATATATATATATATATATATATATATATATATATATATATATATATCTAAAATATATATATATATATATATATATATACTGTATATACATATATATATATATATATATATATATATATATACTGTATATACATATATATATAATATACTGTATATACATATATATATATATATATTTTAGATATATATATATATATATATATATATATATATATGTTTATATATATATTAGGGTGGTCCAAAAACATAGTGAAAATAAAAATGTTGTGTAATGTAGCGGGCATGATGCCGATCTTGTTTCACTCCCTGTTAAACATGTCCATGCAAAATTTCGTGCCGATCGGACTATGTTTGCAACTCCCCCCTAAAGTTTACTCTTTTTTTCTTCCCCCAGGTGCATGATGACTTCTACAAGAGAGCGTGCATGGTGGCTTATTGGGCACCCTGAATGTGAGATAACACGTGCCAGGCTGCCCTCTAAAGGGCAGGTGCTCCGCAAGTTTTACTTCCATCATGGAATCGATAAGAAGACCAAACCCATGGCCGCCAAGGAGGTGATAGAGGCAGTCCTCTTGATCTAGGGGAGGGCCGGGGTCCCGACCTCCGCTCTCCGAACCGCCAAGGCGAAGCTCCTCAGCCTGGTGGCCAAGTACGAGTCCCTCCAAAAACATCGGAAAAGGGCATCCGAGACCGCCCGGATGAAAGAAGAAATGTTCAAGGGGGACCTGGAGGACCTCTTCGACGTGGCGAGCAGTGATGCCCTCGATCGGATGACCGTGGAGGAGGACAAAGCCTTTCTTCGCAGCCAGCGGTAGGACCGAGCGACCTCGTCCATGGCGGGCTTAGACTGCGTCACAGTTGAGGCCCAAGAGAGGAAGAAGGAGAGGGAGCGGGCAGAAGAGATGAGGAAGGAGCGCTCGAAGAAGGAGAAGGAAGCCGTGACCTCCGTCGTACTGTCTGACCGCCTGACCTCGTCTTCGTTCTCCGCCACCGGGGAAACAGACGACAGCGATGTAGACTTCACCGGTCCCAGTCACCCGAAACGGAGTAAAGTCGAGGGAGCAAAATCCACGGCCCTGCTCTCTGCGGACATCACCTCCACCTTGGATCGGTTCAAGGTCTCGGACCGCGTGGCGATGGGGACGATGGGAGCCTTTGCAACGGCATCCGGACAAGACCTGGGGAGTCTCTCCTTGTCTCGCAGCACCATCCGACGCCACAGAATCAGGAATCGAGAGGCCATTGCCAAGTCGGAAACGCTAAACATTCCGGAGGGGATTCCTGTCCTTGTCCACTGGGACGGGAAGTTACTTCCTGACCTGTCGGGCAAGGACCAGGTCGACCGAATCGCCATCCTGGTCACGGCTGGGGGGAGGGAACATCTCCTGGGAGTCCCCAAGATACCCCGCAGCACAGGCACGGCTCAGGGAGAGGCTGTCCTCAAGGCGATCTCGGAGGCTCAGTTGCAGACCAGAGTTCAGGGCTTGGTGTTCGAAACGACGGCATCAAACACGGGGCTGTATGAAGGAGCCTGCGTGAAGATCCAGGAAGGCCTTGGACGCGAGCTCCTCTGGGTGGCCTGCCGACACCACGTGCTGGAGGTCGTCATGGGGGACGTGTTCAAGAGCTCCTACGGACCCTCCCAAGGACCAAACATCCCTCTCTTCGTTCGATTTAGGGATCGTTGGAGCTTAATTGACCAGTCTTCTTGGAGCTCTGCCATGGAAAAGGATAGCCTCCATGCTCTTCTGACCGGGGAGCTCTCAGATCACAGGGAGCGAGCCCTCCACGAGCTGAAGAGTGCTCTGGAGAGCGGCACTCACCCGAGGGAGGACTACGAAAAACTCCTCTGGCTCTCGTACCTGTTCTTGGGAGGAGACCTCGGGAAAGACTACAGGTTCCGGGCCCCAGGTGCCTTTCACCAAGCCAGGTGGATGGCCAAGGGAATTTACACTCTGAAGGTCTTCCTCTTCCGAGGTCAAGTAAAGCTGACCGCTCACGTGCTGCAGGCCATGGAGGACATTTCCCGCTTCGTGGCCCTCCTGTACGCCACAAAGTGGAATGAGGCCATGGTCCCTCAACGAGCTCCCCTCAACGACCTCCAGTTCATGCGAGACCTCTCTCGAGGGATCCCCAAACCAGGGGTGGCGGACGTGGCGCTCAAAGCCTTCCGTCGTCACCTTTGGTACGTCTCGGAAGACCTTGTGGCTCTGTCCTTCATGGACGACAGAATCAGCAATGAGGAGAAGGAGGCCATGATCAGGAACCTGTTCAGACGTGAGAGAAAAGGCCTCAAGCGACTGGACGGGAAGAGGTTCTCCCCGGACATTGCCTGAGGACCTCGTGACCTCCAGGACTAGGAGGACCCTGGATAGCCTTCTTCCTGGACGGGAGGAAGAAGTGGGAACCCTCTTGGAGAAGAGTCCCGAGACATGGGAGACTGAGGCCACCTTCCTGGACATGAAGAGGAACGTCTCGCAGATGAAGGTGGTCAACGACGCGGCGGAGAGAGGTATCGCCTTGGCCACCTCCTTCAACTCGATCATCACCAAGGACGAGGTCCAGCAACAGTACCTCCTGAAAGTGGTGGCCAAGCACATGAGGGAGCAGCCTTCCACCTCCAAAGCAGCATATATGGAGTAAAAGGACAGTGTATTACCATTATTTTCATTATTTACATTAATTATTTACATTATTTACTTGCCCGTGTTGCTTTCACTGTACAAGTGTTCAAACGGAAAGGAATAACAGTACTTATTGATGTTGTGAAACAACAATGTTTTGCTTATATTAACCTTGAGATGAAGATTTTTTTCAAAATAAAAAAATTGTATATGTTACAACTTTCTTTTAGTTACCTTACTAAATTAATTGACATCCAAAATTACCATCATTATCTTCAGTGAGCCCTGAACAAAGTATAATCTTGTATGTAAAATTAGGTAGTATGGATATGCCAATACTCGGGATGACACTGACATCTTTACTCTTTGTGAGCTTTTTTCCTTATTTTGAAGTTTTTTGTTGTTTACTTCTTCTTCGGGGGGAACTCTAAATATTCTCCGATTGGAGCGATACTTCATTCGATAACGTGTATTAGTGTGGCTTCCAGGGGTCCATTTTTTTCAGATCCGTTCCGTTCACGTGTCATCCTATACACCTCAAACCTATATGAGCGGAAAGAGGAGAGCCTCAGGGTCAAGAATATGCCGGTTGTCATGTTGTAGAGGTGTGCACTACCGAGTTATGGCGAGTTTTGTGAGGGTACCCTCAGGCGCGAAAAACGAGTTTTCGGAATCGATCATTTCTCGGTTTGGTCAATATATTGCTTTAACAATGCTAATATATTGCTTCAAACTAGTCAGAATTACTTTTCCTTTGGTCATTATATAATACTTGTAAAAAATGTCCAATATTCAAGTATTTTTTAATTAAAACATGATAGTGAACAGTTATTATGCAACATTTATTTAATCTCATATATAAAAACACAAAATCAACTCAATAGTTTAAATACTGCCATCATTATTCTTTATTGTGCTTATAATCATGGTAAATGCTAATTTATGTTTAGATATATACCTTGTTATTGGGTAAATAAATATAGATACCTTGTTACATCAAGGTCAACTAAATATATATACGATTACATCAGTTTACTGGTGCTTGCATAAACTCAAACCAGCTGAGGGAATTTAAGGCAATAAGATTTATGCTTAATGATCTTTAAATTGGACACAATTTTCGAAAAATTTACAATACAGAAACAATTGCCAAAATGCATATTCCCATCCCATCAAGTCTATTGACAACTCGTTTGACATTTGACATTTGACCATTTGACACACTGAACACGATATCCTGACCCATACTCAGTATACGGTGGTGGAGTCTTCATCACTGACGCCACCTTTGGACTCTTGGATACTCCCCTCAGAGGCTTCATCCAGATCGATTCCATCCTGCATCATCCACTTGAGGAGCCAAGTACACGCTTTTTGGGAACGCACTGATATATTATTTTTATATATATATATATATTATATATATTATATATATATAGGATATATATAATATATATATATATATAACCATATACATATACTATATATATATATATATTATATAGACTATCATATACATATACATATTTATATATATATATATATATATATATTACATAATATATATATATATATATATAATATATTATATATATATAAACTATATATATATATATATATACTTATATATATATATATATTATTTTAGATTTTTTTATTTAAATTTCGGGCACTACATTTTGCCCCATCGACGATGCCGCCCTGGGCGATTGCCCATGTCGCCCATGCTCAGGACCGCCCACTGGTGTATTTTCTCAAAATGCCAATATTTGTGCTGTTTTGGGATGCACTGCTAACTTCAGACAACGCGAGACAAATTTAGCTTTTTTATAGGATTCCCAAAACATCCAGGACTAAGAAAAAGTGGATTCAGGCGTGCGAAGCGATAGGTGAAACAACATGCAAGAATCTGTAGTTTGCACTTCAAGACAAGTGACTATGAAAAAATCACCCGGATGTAGACTTCTTCAAATCTCAGTGCCTAAATTTCAAAGACAACTGAAGAATAAGTGTCGTCCCTACACTTCTACTCCCCCAAAATTCAAGGTGAGTTAACGTTAATTGTTTTTGGTTAATGAGAAGAGAGGGGGGGAAGGAGAAAGGGTGGAGAGGGAGGGGGAGAGGGACAGGTGAGGCGTGGTGGGGGCTCTTCATTTTCCTGTACTCAATGCATGTAATACTTTTTGGGTTTAGAAACGGAGAGAGAGAGAGAAAAGGGGAGAGAGAGAGAGAGAGAGAGAGAGAGAGAGAGAGAGAGAGAGAGATTTTTTTTTTTTTTTTTTAGATATATTTATTGACCTCTTGTTACAATAGACTATCTAGTGAGCTCGATCTGTCATCTGGTGGCCGTCTGGGAACTACACGCGGAGCTAGAGTGTCGGGTCTCGGGGTGTGGGGCTCGGACTTATTTTCTATTATTCCCTACCAAACCAGCTACAATTAAGTGTCATGATAAACCATAGACTTATGAAAAATGGAAATTTTACAATTTTACATTATTCATGGGCTATAATGAGGATTGTTGGCAAAATAGAAGCATTCGATCACAGGTGTCCTACAACATTCTACTAAATTTTGGGAAAATGAATGCTTCAAGGCGGGTGCATGGGTTAATATTACCTCATGCATGCAAGAGAAGGTAATATTTAACCCATGCACCCGCCTTGAAGCATTCCTTTACAGTATTTAGTAGAATGTTGTAGGACACCTGTGATCGAATGCTTCTTTTTTTGCCAACAATCCTCATTATAACGCCATGAATAATGTAAAACTCGTATATTTCCATTTTGCTAAGCCTATGTTGACCATGACAACACTTAATTTTTAGCTGGTTTGGTAGGGAAAAATAGAAAATAATCGAGCCCGACACCCCGAACCCGACATTCTAGCTCCGCGTGTAGTTCCCAGACGGCCACCAGATGACAGATCGACTCACTAAGGTAGTCTATTGTTAAACAAATATATTTACAGTATGTACATACAGTATATCTGAGGACCAGGTCCGTTGAACCGAGGCTCTTGTACAGACCTGTGCTAGTATATATTTTAAACCGCAAGAAGTCATATTTTATAGTCTTAAATAATTCATATAAATAAACCTAAATCTAAATTCCCATATATACCCAACACGATAGTTTATACAGTAAACAAAATATACATAAGTAAACTCAAGGTGTGATCCTATAATAAATACTTACAAAAGGGCAATGCCAATTTGTTTATATGCAAATAATTATTATTTAGAAATATATTTGGAAAATAATTAAAGAAAATTAATCAAGAAAAAGCAAGTTACATAGTAGTGATAGATCACTACTCTCCGAGTTTCACAAGAAAAGAAAAGAAATAATATTCACAATCACCTAAATGTTAATAGTCATTAAAATAGTTTTTGTTTTAATTTGTACTTGAAAGTTTTTAGTGGTACAATGTTCCTAAGATCTTTTGGGGGAGTTGGTTCCAAAATCTAACACCTCTAACGGGCGACGCCTTGCTGTGCATGGGATGTTCTACATAATGGGAGTCTCAGATCATGTGGTCGTCGACTGTCTGGATTATAAGAAGCTAATTGGGAAGTCCCGTGTCAGTTGTATGCGTATGGGTGCCTTATGAACAAATATATTGGTTTGGGAAGGCTATCACATCAGGCAATTTAGTATTTCAGATCTTTAAACAAGTGTTAGTGTGGGCATAACGGTGGCTGTGAGTCATAACACGTATCAAATTTTTTTGAGTAATGAAAAGACTATTGTGAAAGTTTTTAATGATCCTCCCCGTATAGCTAAACAAAATATAATGTGCGGATATGCTAATGTCAAAAATATTTGTCTCAAGCAGTCAGTGGTATATATTACGTATTTTATGTACTACCACCAGTGATTTTAGAAAGTTTAGTCTTAATTTCAATATATGAGACTTCCATTTTAATTTGTCATCAATTATTACCCCTAAGAACTTGTACTCATGAACTTTATTTAGGGCCCAAGGTTATCAATATAAATATCAACATGTAATGGTTGCGTCAACAGGGGGGGAGATATCATATAATGTTTTTTGTGACATTTAAACTTAATTTGTTGCTTTTTATCCAAATTTTAAACATTAAGTAATTCTGTATTTAACATATGTTTGATGTTATTAAGATCTTGTTCCTGAAGAAAAATAGTTGTGTCGTCGGTAAAAAGTAGAAAATTTTAGCTTATCAGTACTACTTGTAATATCATGTATATAAAGTAAAATAGGAGAGGGCCTAAAACAGAACCTTGCGGAACGCCGCAACCAATATGCAGGTATGGGATGGTATTATTAAAGACTGTACATTGTTTCCTGTTGCTTAGGGAGCTTTTAAACAGTTATATGCTGGAAAACCCCGAATACCATAAACCAATAAATTTTTTTAATAAATGGAGTGGGGTACAGTGTCAAAGCTTTGACAAGTCCCCAAAAAACTGATATTTGGAACTCTATTATCTAGTGCATTGTACATATTTGACAAAGTTCATGTATTGCTAGTTCTGTAGAAATTTAGGACGAAACCATATTGAGATTCTGATAATATAAAATTTGGTGAATAATTCAACAGTCAACTAGCTACAATTTTTTCANGGAGTAAAAGGACAGTATTACTTATTTTATATTTACATTCATTATTTACATTATTTACTTGCCCGTTTTGCTTTCACTGTACAAGAGTTCAAACGGAAAGGAATAACAGTACTTATTGACCAAACAACAACAATGTTTTGCTTATATTAACCTTGAGATGAAGATTTTTGTCTAAATAAAAGAAATTGTATATGTTACAACTTTCTTTTAGTTACCTTACCAAATTAATTGACATCCAAAATTACCATCATTATCTTCAGTGAGCCCTGAACAAAGTATAATCTTGTATGTACAAGTAGGTGGTATGGATATACCAATACTCGGGATGACACTGACATCTTTATTCTTTATGAGCTTTTCCTTTTTTTGAAATTTTTTGTTGCTTACTTCTTCTTCGGGGGGACCTCTAAATATTCTTCTATTGAAGCGATACTTCACTCGATTACGTGTATCACCAATTGAAACAAGAACAACATCATGCCCAGACAAATTCCCAATTTCTTTTGGGGGGACCACCCTAATATGTATACATGTATACATACATATGTATATATACATATATATATATATATTATATATATATATATATATATATATATATTATATATATATATATATATATAAGAACATAAGAAGAACATAAGAAAATAAGGAAGCTACAAGAGGCCGTGAGACCTACACGTGGTAGTTCATGTTACTTAATACTACTACTTCCACCTTTCATCCCGACATTTAAAGTATCCATCTGCCCTGTTGTCACGTTTCATCCAAGTCTTTGTTATATTCAACATGTGATCAGAAATAGTCAGTATTAGAACATTCTGAGAGATTGTAGATATGAATTTAGCAGCTAAAAGTATTTATCTATATATCATATATTCATATCTGATGCCTGTTCCTAACAGCTTCCCCCAATCGGCCGTGACCGAAGGGTCTCCATTTATTTCTGTCTTTGCATTCCGTCCTTACATGCTCTAATCCTCTCATTCGTCTCTTGCCCCTTTCTCTCACATACTCTAGCACCCTGACCCCCTATTTTACAGAGGGTCAGCATCTATTACCCACCGCATTTACTACACTCATACACAGACTGCATATCAGTCATATCACGTTCTGCCATTCTTTCTGTAAGACCAAACCTAAATATATATAGTATATATATATATAGACAGATATATATATATATATATATATATATATATATATATATATATATATATATATATATATATATATAATTTATTTTTACATATAACGTGTATATTTATAATGATAGGATTTACACTTACCAAGTAGTGATCCTTCCTGCAGTTCGCATAGTAGGCCATGAGCTTCGCAAATATCCATCAAGAAGCGGACCAGGCGTGCAAGTTCTTGGCGGCAGCAAGGGGGCAGCGCAAGTCTAGGGTATCCACACTTTGCTTTGATCTCACTGCAGGTAAAGAGTATTGGCGAACTCTGAGGTAGTTGCAGGGAGTAGAGATTGTGATGTCGGGCGAGGCTTAGTAAGTTGGCCCTTGGTGGTGACTCCAGCTCGTTGCTCAGGGAAAATAATGACCCGGGGCATGAGGCCGCCAGCATGTGGTAGGAGTGTGCGGCTCTCAGAAAAAGGTCGTAATTTGCTGCGTGTGCAGGCAGCTGAGTGTTCCACCCGAGGTGACGCATGGCAGCAGTCATAGCCAGGAACGGCCCCTCCAGTGCCTGACACAAGAGGCAGCCGCCTGCGGTGCCCAGGTGTTCACGTTCCCAGGTAGCTTTGTAGTGAGCGTAGGTGGTAGTGAGGCATCCTGTACGCCATAGACCCGAAGGTGACAACAATCCCCCGCTTGCTGCCCAAACCCCTAGGTGCTCCACTGCCCACACCAGCATTCCAAGTCCACCGACGCGCGACAGGGAGGCACCAGCGTGGGCCACCAACACATACTGAGTTGTTACGTGACGGAGGACCTGCCTGTAAGCAGCACCCATGGTGGTATTTGGCTCTATGCTGTGGACAATGAGGCGGATGTGTGAGGTTTGCACGTGTAAGGCAGGTGTGGTAGTCACTAGGTGGACTGTCATTCCAGGGTAGGTTGAGCCGAGGACCGCCAGCAGCTTGGCACCAGGCTCACCGTCCACCATCAACACCGAAACCACGCTGCTAACCTTGTTGCGCTCATGAACAGCGTAACTCTGAGTCCGGCCAACACTCAACACTCTCCGCCCAATCCGACCTCCCGCACCACTTGTCCTCTGTCCTAATCTTGAAGTGTACATCTGCGTGACACCCGTCCTATTTTCACTCGCATCATCACTTTGCACATCACTTACGAGGCTCTGTACTGAAGACGTGATTAGGTTTTGAGACGTTCTCCGTTGCTGTTTTGACAACTGCAAC
This sequence comes from Chionoecetes opilio, assembly GCA_016584305.1. NCBI lineage: Eukaryota > Metazoa > Arthropoda > Malacostraca > Decapoda > Majidae > Chionoecetes > Chionoecetes opilio. The sequence goes on along the minus strand of JACEEZ010018619.1, from coordinate 365,517 downwards.
ACTTCCCTCGTTATAGCTTGGATTTTGGTGCCTGATAAATTATGCGTTAGGGTACTGATGGACGGGCGTGGTGGAAGCTGCTTCTGCCACGTTGAGGAGGACAAGCTGATTTTCTCATTCGCAGCTTCTGCTCCCGTTAATAGTGTTGATGGCGCGATGGCAGCGACAGGAATGACGTGTTTGTGTCTGCCTTGTTGAACGTCTTTTGCATAATACTTTGAACCATTCTGAGTCATTTTGCCGTCAGGTTGCGCCTCATGTAATCTCTGAGACCACTCGGTAGAAACAGAGGCGTGTGGGGCACGTTTGCGCTTGCCGGGACGTGTCGAGTGCGGAGACTTATAGTTGTATGGGTTGTGTCGGGGGGAAAAACGGGTGACGAGGGTGCGGTGGAGATGGGTGATCTTCTTCTCTAGAACGGCCACCTCCTCACGTACGTCACCTGCTACCTGAAAATATAAAAGTAAGCCTCGTAATGACGTGCATCATAACTACCTGTCTGTTGAGTCATTTTCCTTGTACCTCTTATACAATCTCGAGGGTTAATGAGCAGGATATGAAGGATGGGATGCATGAGTGTCTTCATTACAAACTATTCACACCTAAGTAGGGTTTACCTGTTGAGCCTTCTTAAGTCTGAGCCGCAACACCGTGAATGTGGTGTGAAGAGTGTAGTAGTAGAAAGACCCCACACCACCCACACCTCCGCTACCTTCTCTATCAGGATTTTCCCCTTTATCTTTAATCACCCCAATCGCCTGCGCCAGCTGCATACCCCAGCCAAGGTCTTCCGTTTGGCTGGCATCGTCGCTATGTCCTGCGTGGCGCTCACCTTCGCCCGTCCCCCAGCACGCCTTGCAAGGGTCAGGCTCTTCGGTGAGTGGCGTGTAGGCGGCCACCCTGCTGACAGCCTGATACTCCCTAGTAAGAGACAACACCCAAAAGGTTTTCTGTATATCGCTATCATTGACACTACTGGAGTGATTGCCCACTGTGTGCTTTACAGCGATAGCCTCGTGCAACATGTGATACAGTAAAGCTAGTCATGCTTTGTAAGATTAATGTCAAGTTAAAGCAGTTAACGCTATCATGTGTCAAATGTCTCTGCTTCATCGCTAACAAAATGAAATACAGATCGATAAAAAGTATTAGTATGCCGGTATTCAATAAAACTAATGAAATAATATGGTCAATGTGATCGGGCATCTGAAATGTTCATTAAGTTGTTTTGAAATGAAAGGTAAAGGTGTATTGGTACTGCGAATGACAGTTATCCGAGGGCTCACCTGAAGACATGGTGGTCAGAAAGTGTGATGGTAAGGAAAAGCAGCATCCAGGAGCACCCGGTGAGTGTTAACAGGAAAGTCTGGATGGCGGCGTGGCGACCCATGACTCACTGTCATCCACACTGCATTGCCACTCACTCTACGTAGCATTCGCCTCACTTACCTGGCGCCCAAAGTCTCGTCATTACCATTTCTCACGTCCAAAGCAGGAAAGGCGTCCTGGGGAAAAAAAGGGTCTGTCCAATGCCTTCCGACCGACTGTGAGGTGTTCAGCGATATTACACTGTATATGAAAAACTTTCAAGCAGGCAAAATGTACGTACAGGAAGAAGAAAAATAATGATAAGAAAAAGAAGAACAAAAAATATGATAAAGATGAAGAAAAGAAGAAGAGCAAGAACAGAAAGAAGATGATGATGATGATGAGGGCCTGGTGGTTGAGACTAAGGAACGGAAAATTATCAATGAGTTGAGAAATCGAAACAGTTTCACCCATTAACCACCTTTTTTTAGAGTTTTTATTATTTTTTATGCATTAGAGCACACGCATGGTCTTTCACGGACATTCGTTATGTCGTGCTAACAATCAAGTTTCATCAAATGTTTGATGAAACAAATCCTTGTAGGATTGAACAGCAAAACTGACAATGTATCTCAGTTTGATTCGGCAGAAATCTACTTGATCAGAAACCCTGCCAGGCTCAAAATGTGCTCCGGGAATGATGTCACAGCCATTCGGCCTCCCTTTCCCTCCTTTCCTCATGTTACATATGAATGGGATGAATCGGCAATACGGCATGTGGAGGATCATGTGGAGGATCATGCTGGGGGTTCATCGTCCTTTAATTAAAACTGTATGGAGTATCAAAATCATGCAACCAAAAAATCTCGAAGCTGTTTTTGTTTGATACACTGTTTGCTTGCTCTCATGTGATCGATGATAAGATTCTGGCCGCAATAACCACAGATATTCCTTGATTTTATCTGTGCCTCTCTATATGTAAGTATGCATTGATTTTTATGTGAGTATGTGTATACATATGTATTACATTGTGTATAAATGTGTAAGTGTATGTTTGGGTATATGTGTGTGTGTGTGTATGTGTGTGTGTGTGTGTGTGTATGAAAATGTATGTATATGTAGGTGTATGTGTGTGTACACATATATGTATGTGTATGTACACATATATGTATGTGTGTACAATAAACCCTTCATGCTCGCGGGGGTTAGGGAACAGAGACACCCGCGAGTATCGTAAATCCGCGAGCATGACATTAGTCATTCATTTACCCATTTTTTTTTTTTTTTTTTTTTTTTTACATCACAAGGAACTGGCCAAGGGCACAACAAAAATGGGTAACACAAAGCCCGCTTAGTTGCCAGTCCCTATAAAGAAGACAGTAAGAGAATAAAATAAAAACAGAGGGGTAGGCCAATTTAGTTCGGGAGGTGTCTTGTTACTCTTCTTTTGAAAAGATTTAAGTCATAGGAAAGTGGAAAAATAGAAACAGGAAGAGAGTTCCAGAGTTTACTTACCAGTGAAAGGGATGAAGGAGTAAAGATACTGATTAACTCTTGCATTAGGAAGATGGACAGAATAGGGATGAGAATGAGTAGAGTCTTGTGCAGCGAGGCCGCGGGAGGGGGGGAGGCATGCAGTTAGCAAGTTCAGAAGAGCAGTGAGCATGAAATTAACGGTAGAAGAGAGCAAGAGAAGCAACATTGCGGCGGTGATTTAAAGATTGAAGACAGTCAGTCAGAGGAGAAGAGTTGATGAGACGTAAAGCTTTTGACTCAACCCTGTTTAGGAGAGCTGTATGAGTGGATCCTCCCCAAACATGTGAGACATACTCCATACATGGGCGGATAAGGCCCCTGTAGAGAGCAAGCAATTGGGAGGGAGTAAAAAAAAAAAAAAAAAAAAAAGGGGGGGGGTTGAAAACCCGCGAGTAATCAAATCCGCGAGCCTGAAACCCGCGAGCATGAAGGGTTTATTGTATACACATATATGTATGTGTGTACGTGCAGGTATGCTGTGTGTATGTACGTATGTCTATGTATGTATATATATTCATGTATGTGTATGTATATATCTGTATGTGCGTATCTATATGTGTTCATGTATGATGTCAGTTAATAATATTGTATATATTTGTTAGCCAATGGCCTACATATTAGTCCACTTGCTTACCACGTTATGTATATCTAAGCAACAGGTATGTATAGGAGCTTGCGCTCAGCAGACCTAGGTTTCATGCTTTACTTATGTAAAATGAATAAAAAAATATTGTACGGAGGCCAATAAACAAAAAGTCAAAAAGTCAAAAGTCTATTACAGGTATATTACAGGTATATTATTCCTGCTTTGCCTTTGTGATTGCGAGGCAGTGATTAGGTAAGGTAAAGATGGTACGCTATGCTGCACGCACCCTCGCTGTTCATTTCCGTCGCATCAGCCCTCGATCCTGTGGTTGTTGATAATCCATTACCCCGGGACACAGGGCTGGTGTGACATACGGGTTTCCACAGTTACTTTCCCCAGGTTTCCCCAGGTACCCAATTATCAACCTCGAAAGAGAGAATGAGCAGCTGTTTGGGTTGACCGCCAACTTGCCCTGGTCCGGATTCGAAACAGGGCCCGCAGATTAGTAGCTAGGCACGCTAGCCACTACACCACGGATACGACAAGTGATTAGACGCGATGGGAATCCAGTGTTGGGCGTGTTTGTATTCACTCATTTGAACCTTTTTTTCACGAATAATATTGAAATGCTTGGAGACACATTTTGTTTACGACACAAAGGACTGGCCAATTGCAAAAAAAAGAACCCCGCTTCGTTGCCAAGTTCCTATTTAGAAGACAGTAAGAGAATAAAAAAGAGGGTTAGGTTAATTTAATTATGGAGGTGTCTTGTCACTCCTCCCATAAAGAATTTAATCGTAGGAAGGAGGAAAATAGAAACATGAATAAACTTCCAGAGTTTACCAGTGAAAGGGATGATAAAGTAAAGATACTGATTAACTCTTGCATTACGAAGATGGACATAATAGAAGGATGAGAATGAGTAGAAAACCTTGTGCAGCGAAGTCTGGGGAGGGCGGAGGCATGCAGTTAGCAAGTTTAGAAGAGCAGTGAGCATAACAATAGTGGTAGAAGATAGCAAGAGAAGCAACAATGTGGCGGTGATTTAAAGATTGAAGACAGTCAGTCAGCCCAGAGGAGGGGATTTGATGCGACGAAAAGTTTTTATTCAACCTTGCTTAGAAAAGCTGTATGAGTGGATCCCTCCAAAATATGAGAGGCATACTCCATACATGGGCAGATAAGGCCCCTGTACAGAGCAAAGAACTGGGAGGGAGTAAAAAATGTATGCAGACGCCACTGGACACCTAACGTCTTAGAAGCTGCTTTAGCAGGAGATAAGATGTGAGATTGCAAGTTCAGTTTTTTAGTAAAGGGTAGTCCAAGAATGTTCATTGAAGAAGAAGGAGACAGTTGCGTGTCATTGAAGAAAAGGGGATAGTTGTCTGGAAGGTTATGTCGAGTAGATAGGTGAAGAAATTGGGTTTTTGAGGCATTGAACAAAAAAAGGTTTGCTCTGTCCCAATCCGATATTATAGATAGATCAGAGGTTAGGCGCTATGTATCATCTCACCGTGAGTCACTTGGTTCCTGTTGAGTTGGACGGCTAATCAACGAAATATAAAAATGCAGGGTAGAATCATCAGCGTATGAGTGGATAGGACATTGAGTTAGGCTTAAACGATCATTAATAAATAATTGAAAAAGAGTGAGTGATAGGAAAAAATCCTGAGGAACACCACTATTGATAAACTTAAGAGAAGAACAATGATCATGTACAGTAGCTGCAACATAAAGGTTTGAAAGGAAACTTAAGATGAAGGTGCAGAAAGAAAAAAAAAAACCGAATGAGGGCAGTTTGGATATTCATGACTTGTGCCAGACTCTATTAAAAGCTTTTGATATGTTAAGGGCAACAGTAAAAGTTTCACTGAATCCCTCAAAGGAGGATGACCAAGATTCAATTAGGAAAGCTAGAAGATCGCCAGTAGATCGCAAACTACAGAAACCGTACTTGTTAAGGCATATGCATGGGTATGATAGGTATGAGCGTGATACATTGTATTGCCGGCCCCAGTAACATTATTGCGGGATCAGCAAGTATTGAGAAGCCGGCAGGTTTGTAGAGAGGTCACTTAGCTTATTTATATCTCTTATAAATAGATGGTAATATAATAAATATTTATATATTGTACTAGTTATATTATCAGTTAATTCTATGGTAGAAACAATACTTTTTCCTTACTATATGTTTAGTAGTAGAGCAGATGTATATGTGTGATAGATAAACCGAGTAGTTGACACCTGCCCTGACAGAGGAGCGGCGACTCACCGCTGGCGACTACAGACACGAGAGCGACGATAGCCTTTCCAGAGGTAGGACGGATATTGTATCAGAGACTCCTATCCATTTCGTCAAGTGTATATATTGTAGATTTGCATAATTATAATACTCAAGAACCTGACGTCTCTCTATATCCTCACGAAACCAAAGATTAAATTTCCAGCGTAAACAATGATTGAAACGTATGTACCTGGACATTACTCATCCACGAATCTCAGGGTGAGTACCTATGTGAGTATAATTACTCGCGAAAAGGCATAACCAGAACAGTTTGGTGGCAGCTTGTGGCATGAATACTTTTAACAGTGCTGAAACAATTTCTTTGAAAAATATCACTGTTTGTTGGAGTGGTTGTGAGGGAGACGAAACTTTTGAAACAAAAATTAAAACATTTTGAACCTAGCAAGTAGCTTGGCTGGTGAACGATGCATTTTTGATCGGAGGGAAGAGAGAAGTTGGTTCAAGGACTCGGGCTGCTGACGTATGTGTTTATTTTATAGCTGATGCAGCATTGCAGGCCTTCGCTACCACCTAACTCATATTACTCACCTTGACTCATCTCATCAACTGCAATTAATCTCCGTATCAACACCTGTTTCAGAAGAGAGAAAGCGATGGTGCAACGAACGGGCGTTAATGAGTGTTTTAATTGAGAATAACTATTCCTACGACCGCACAGCCGGGGGAATTTAAAGTATCTTCAAATCATCTACACTCACTCTGTTCTGTTATTCCTTTTTGCGAGTAATCTCTCACATAGGAAACTCACTAAATGTCGGAAGGAATGAGAAATTTCCAGTCAGTATCCCGTTTAATAAAGTTTGGATCACGTTTGGGGGNCTAGAATGCCAATAATAAGCATTTAATTGTATACTGGGAGGCTGCGCGAACCTAGGTTCATGCTTACTTAGAAATGAATAAAAAAATTGTACGGAGGCAATAAACAAAGTCAAAAAGTCAAAGTCTATTACAGGTATATTACAGGTATATTATTCCTGCTTTGCCTTTGTGATTGCGAGGCAGTGATTAGGTAAGGTAAAGATGGTACGCTATGCTGCACGCACCCTCGCTGTTCATTTCCGTCGCATCAGCCCTCGATCCTGTGGTTGTTGATAATCCATTACCCCGGGACACAGGGCTGGTGTGACATACGGGTTTCCACAGTTACTTTCCCCAGGTTTCCCCAGGTACCCAATTATCAACCTCGAAAGAGAGAATGAGCAGCTGTTTGGGTTGACCGCCAACTTGCCCTGGTCCGGATTCGAAACAGGGCCCGCAGATTAGTAGCTAGGCACGCTAGCCACTACACCACGGATACGACAAGTGATTAGACGCGATGGGAATCCAGTGTTGGGCGTGTTTGTATTCACTCATTTGAACCTTTTTTTCACGAATAATATTGAAATGCTTGGAGACACATTTTGTTTACGACACAAAGGACTGGCCAATTGCAAAAAAAAGAACCCCGCTTCGTTGCCAGTTCCTATTTAGAAGACAGTAAGAGAATAAAAAAGAGGGTTAGGTTAATTTAATTATGGAGGTGTCTTGTCACTCCTCCCATAAAGAATTTATATCGTAGGAAGGAGGAAAATAGAAACATGAATAAACTTCCAGAGTTTACCAGTGAAAGGGATGATAAAGTAAAGATACTGATTAACTCTTGCATTACGAAGATGGACATAATAGAAGGATGAGAATGAGTAGAAAACCTTGTGCAGCGAAGTCTCGGGAGGGCGGAGGCATGCAGTTAGCAAGTTTAGAAGAGCAGTGAGCATAACAATAGTGGTAGAAGATAGCAAGAGAAGCAACAATGTGGCGGTGATTTAAAGATTGAAGACAGTCAGTCAGTCAGAGGAGGGGATTTGATGCGACGAAAAGTTTTTATTCAACCTTGCTTAGAAAAGCTGTATGAGTGGATCCCTCCAAAATATGAGAGGCATACTCCATACATGGGCAGATAAGGCCCCTGTACAGAGCAAAGAACTGGGAGGGAGTAAAAAATGTATGCAGACGCCACTGGACACCTAACGTCTTAGAAGCTGCTTTAGCAGGAGATAAGATGTGAGATTGCAAGTTCAGTTTTTTAGTAAAGGGTAGTCCAAGAATGTTCATTGAAGAAGAAGGAGACAGTTGCGTGTCATTGAAGAAAAGGGGATAGTTGTCTGGAAGGTTATGTCGAGTAGATAGGTGAAGAAATTGGGTTTTTGAGGCATTGAACAAAAAAAGGTTTGCTCTGTCCCAATCCGATATTATAGATAGATCAGAGGTTAGGCGCTATGTATCATCTCACCGTGAGTCACTTGGTTCCTGTTGAGTTGGACGGCTAATCAACGAAATATAAAAATGCAGGGTAGAATCATCAGCGTATGAGTGGATAGGACATTGAGTTAGGCTTAAACGATCATTAATAAAATATGAAAAAGAGTGAGTGATAGGAAAAAATCCTGAGGAACACCACTATTGATAAACTTAAGAGAAGAACAATGATCATGTACAGTAGCTGCAACATAAAGGTTTGAAAGGAAACTTAAGATGAAGGTGCAGAAAGAAAAAAATAAACCGAATGAGGGCAGTTTGGATATTCATGACTTGTGCCAGACTCTATTAAAAGCTTTTGATATGTTAAGGGCAACAGTAAAAGTTTCACTGAATCCCTCAAAGGAGGATGACCAAGATTCAATTAGGAAAGCTAGAAGATCGCCAGTAGATCGCAAACTACAGAAACCGTACTTGTTAAGGCATATGCATGGGTATGATAGGTATGAGCGTGATACATTGTATTGCCGGCCCCAGTAACATTATTGCGGGATCAGCAAGTATTGAGAAGCCGGCAGGTTTGTAGAGAGGTCACTTAGCTTATTTATATCTCTTATAAATAGATGGTAATATAATAAATATTTATATATTGTACTAGTTATATTATCAGTTAATTCTATGGTAGAAACAATACTTGTTCCTTACTATATGTTTAGTAGTAGAGCAGATGTATATGTGTGATAGATAAACCGAGTAGTTGACACCTGCATGACAGAGGAGCGGCGACTCACCGCTGGCGACTACAGACACGAGAGCGACGATAGCCTTTCCCAGAGTAGGACGGATATTGTATCAGAGACTCCTATCCATTTCGTCAAGTGTATATATTGTAGATTTGCATAATTATAATACCTCAAGAACCCTGACGTCTCTCTATATCCTCACGAAACCAAAGATTAAATTTCCAGCGTAAACAATGATTGAAACGTATGTACCTGGACATTACTCATCCACGAATCTCAGGGTGAGTACCTATGTGAGTATAATTACTCGCGAAAAGGCATAACCAGAACAGTTTGGTGGCAGCTTGTGGCATGAATACTTTGAACAGTGCTGAAACAATTACTTTGAAAAATATCACTGTTTGTTGGAGTGGTTGTGAGGGAGACGAAACTTTTTGAAACAAAAATTAAACATTTTGAACCTAGCAAGTAGCTTGGCTGGTGAACGATGCATTTATGATCGGAGGGAAGAGAGAAGTTGGTTCAAGGACTCGACTGCTGACGTATGTGTTTATTTTATAGCTGATGCAGCATTGCAGGCCTTCGCTACCACCTAACTCATATTACTCACCTTGACTCATCTCATCAACTGCAATTAATCTCCGTATCAACACCTGTTTCAGAAGAGAGAAGCGATGGTGCAACGAACGGGCGTTAATGAGTGTTTAATTGAGAATAACTATTCCTACGACCGGCACAGCCGGGGGAATTAAAGTTACTCATTCACTCATCTACACTCACTCTGTTCTGGTTATTCCTTTTTGCGAGTAATTCTACTCACATAGGAAACTCACCTTAAATGTCGGAGATGAGTAAATGTCCAGTAACACACGTTTCAATCACTAGTATACGTTGGAATGTTAATAAGTGGTTTCGTGAGGATGTAGAGAGACGCCAGGATCTTTGCCTTTTCTGGCAAAAGGTCAAGAAGCTTTTGACTCAACCCTGTTTAGGAGAGCTGTATGAGTGGATTCTCCCCAAACATGTGAGACATACTCCATATATGGGCGGATAAGGCCCCTGTACAGAGCAAGCAACTGAGAGGGAGAAAAAAAAGGACGCAGACGTCACAGGACACCTAATTTCTTAGAAGCTGTTTTAGCAAGAGATGAGATGTAAGATTACCAGTTCAGATTTTTAGTAAAGGATAGTCCTAGAATGTTCACTGTAGAAGGAGATAGTTGAGTGTCATTGAAGAAGAGGGGATAGTCAACTAGTAGGTTTTGTCGAGTAGATAGCGATAGGCGGTAGGGGAGTGGTTAGTGTCTCCGACTGGCGTTCTCGGTGACCCGATTTCGATCCCCGAAGAAACCCAAAACCTTTCTGCACCGCCGAATGGCCTAAGAACACCCACATGCCCTGCCCATCAACTCTACCTTCGATTGCGAGTGCATCGGAGGACACAGGGGGGCGGCATGAGCCTCTAATCAGAGGCGTCACTATAAGAATCCTGCCTGCGCCACCACGGGTGAGGACCAACCATCAGAGCCCTCAAGTGAACCTCCAGGGCCTACCATCCGAGCCCTGGGTCACCACTGCCCACAGGCGCTATAGGCACAAGATGTAAAAAAAAAAAAAAAAAAAAAAAAAAAAAAAAAAAAAAAAAAAAAAAAAAAAAAAAAAAAAAAAAAAGATTGCTGAAGAAATTTGGTTTTTGAGGCATTAAACAAAACAAGGTTTGCTTTGCCCCAATCAGAAATTATAGAAAGATCAGAAGTTAGGCGCTCGGTGGCATCTCTCCGTGAATCACTTAGTTCCTGTTGAGTTGGACGTCTACTCTACTATGGTAGGTGGGTAGGTGGTGGGTATTCTAAAATAGGAGCCGGTCTTGGAGTCGTCCCTTTGTTTTGTGCACAAGATACACACCTGGCAACATATTCTTCAATGTCCACACGCATCGGGGGTCAAAAATACACACGCCTCGCGGCTGCTAGGGTACGGATACGTCCCGGATGTCCAGCCATGGGCACATCGTGCACACGTTTGAGTAACGTCGGAACAAAAGCGTCAGGAATAACATATTGTTCCACTGGGTCTCTTTTCTGTGGCCAATGTCGGCACAGTACCTTGTCAGTCGACAGGAAAAAATGTGAGTAATTCACTGATAATGATGGTAAGGAGGTCTCATCGCCTGACTCTAAGGCATAGATGACCTTTCCCAAATTTCATGTGTACGTTGTTCGACGCCCAATTCATAGAGAGAAACATTCGGCACGGGATTTTCCCCGGTGACCGCACCCACCACCGGAACGTTTCGCATTAACGCGTCCGCTACCACATTTGCACGTCCGGGCAAATATTTGAAGGTTGGGTTAATGCTATAGTCACACCGAAACCGGAGCTCCCCGATTATACCCGGAGAACCACGGAATGATCAGAAGCAAAATTTGGCTCATTCCGGGTCGTTCCGGGTAGTTCCGGGAAGTTTTTGTCGATCATTATACGGGGCCCTGGATCGCGTTGAGAAGCCAGGGCGTGTGTGTCCCAAATATCTCACTATATAGACAGACATAGAGAGAAAAAGAGACAGGCAGACATACAGAGAGAGAGAGAGAGAGAGAGAGAGAGAGAGAGAGAGAGAGAGAGAGAGAGAGAGAGAGAGAGAGAGAGAGAGAGAGAGAGAGAGAGAGAGAGAGAGAGAGAGAGAGAGAGAGAGAGAGAGAGAGAGAGAGAGAGAGAGAGAGAGAGAGAGAGAGAGAGAGAGAGAGAGAGAGAGAGAGAGAGAGAGAGAGAGAGGAGAGAGAGAGAGAGAGAGAGGAGGAGAGAGAGAGAGAGAGAGAGAGAGAGAGAGAGAGAGAGAGAGAGAGAGAGAGAGAGAAAATGGGGAGGCAAATGACAAAATCATCTTGAAAATCGAAAAAAACGACAAAAATCATAAACGGCAATCATTCTACAGAAATAACTGAAGATATTTCGGTCTTTGAAATTAAATAAAGTCAGAAGGAGTGATCGATGAACCCGGAGTTTACCGGAGAGCCATGGAGGTTTTAAACATTTTAAAATATCCGGTTCTACTACAGGACTACCCGGAGTAATCCGGAACAACCCGGAGTGACATCGAGTAAACCGGAGTAGATACGGACATACCCGGAACAAAACCGGAGTGACCCGGAGAAATCTGATTTTTGCTCCGGGGAGCTCCGGTAAGCTCCGGTTCTTCGGTGTGACCTAGGCTTAATAAAACTCTTGGATCGTCAGATACCATCTTGCAAGCCTACCGGATAAATGTTTACCTTTAAATAGCTCAGTAACGGCTGCATGGTCGGTATAGACCGTTATTGGATAGCCGAAAATAGCCTCTTTGAATTGTTTGAGAGCCCAAATTACTCCGAGGGTCTCTTGATGTGTAACGGAATAATTTACCTCCACCGGGATAAAAACTCTGCTCGCGTACACTGTTAGAAAAGAAGGGTAGAAAAAGGGTAGAAAAAGGGTGTTTGTAGTGAGCAAATACTGCAACCCTTTTTCTACCCCTACATATATACCCTTTTTGGAGCGACGCAAATATACCTTTTTGAAACACTAAATATACCCTTTCGGAGCGACGCATATATACCCTTTTGCAACCCCAAATATACCCTTTCGGAGCGACGCAAATATACCCTTTTGCAACCCCTAATATACCCTTTTCCAACCGCAAATATACCCTTTTGCAACCCCAAATATACCCTTTTAGAAACGCAAATATATCCTTTTGCAACCCCAAATATACCTTTTTCCAACCGCAAATATACCCTTTTCCAACCCCAAACATACCCTTTTTCAACCCTAAATATACCCTATTTCCACCCCCCACCCCCATTGCCATTGCCATGATGATAATAATACAATCGCAATTGATTCTCTTTCTTCTGGTTTTAATGGTTTTTGGTTTGTAAAGGCTAATTGTACAATTAAATGCAAAAACTTGAACATAATATACAAAATAGATTAAATGAAAATACAGGATATATATGCATATGGAGTGTTTACCTGAATAGTTAATATAATAACATGAAAAGAACATGTAACAATAAGGAATAAGACAGGTACAAAAACTGTGTAGCCATATGCATGTAATTATAACAGGCAGATATCTATTTATGTTATGTATTTGTAAGATGTCATGTTTATTAAAGTAACACCTTTGATAGCATAGAGAACGCGTGAAACTAAGAAAAAGGAAAACTGAGATGATGAGGCAGACTGAAGTATCTCTCTCTCTCTCTCTCTCTCTCTCTCTCTCTCTCTCTCTCTCTCTCTCTCTCTCTCTCTCTCTCTCTCTCTCTCTCTCTCTCTCTCTCTCTCTCTCTCTCTCTCTCTCTCTCTCTCTCTCCTCTCTCTCTCTCTCTCCCATCCCGTAAGCCACCCATATCTCCTCCCTTCCCTTACCTTCTCCTCCTCCTACCCCTCTCCTCCTCCTCCTCCTCCTCCTCCTCCTCCTCCTCCTCCTCCTCCTCCTCCTCCTCCTCCTCCTCCTCCTCCTCCTCCTCCTCCTCCTCCTCCTCCTCCTCCTCGCCCTCTTAATTCTTATTGACGTCACTTCCCCCAGCGCGGCAAAAGGGAGGTGACGTTACCTATCCTGAATTATTGCCACATATCACCTGATATAGTAACGCTTGGTTTTCAATGAATTATACATATATGCAACATGTTAGAGTCATATTTACGGTAAGTTTGTAATCAGAAAAACATACTCAACATTTGACAATGAACAAACATTTATTTACTTGGACTTATAATTTTAATGATTTAGCTAGTGGTGACAATAATACCCTTATACTACCCCTGCCCATCATACCCTTTACAACCCTTTTTCTGCTGACAAATATACCCTTTCGCAACTCTCTCTTCTAAAAAGGGTAGATAAAGGGTAGATGTAGGGTATAATCGGCAGCATCTACCCTTCAGCCTGGACATAGGGTATAAAAAGGGTAGTGATGGTGCGATGTAACAATTCTACCCTTAATATACCCCTCATTTCTGAGAGTGTACGCGATTACACGGTTCTTCCCTCTATCATCTTTTTGCATCAGTACTGCCCCAAGTCCCTTAGCCGAAGCGTATGTACAATTTAGGGTGGAGCGTTTTTGGGGGGTATTTCCATTTTTTTGTTAGAACGTTTGCGACTAGTGCGGCAAAGTTGCGAAATCACACCAGTATAACACTGTTAAAATATTAGAACATACAAATAATTTCTTAAGGCGGCCCAACGCGATCGAAGTTTGATTTTTTCAAAATTTTCAAAATTTGTACGTTTTTGCACTTTTTTGGCAAATAACCAACCTTCTTTATTATTTATAAATTGCAACTAGTGTATGAAATATGTGCAACGTATTCACGTAAACGTGGGTAAAATTTGAAGCAGAAATTCAAATATCTTCAGGTGGCCCAACTCAATTATTTGTAGAAAAATATGTTAAAACTCGATATTTTCATTTATTTCATCAAGCAGGACCAGTATGAGTTATACAACTGACACATATATCCAGTATGAAATAGGCCAGAACTCACAACGGAGAGGTGGCTGTCACCAATCAGCGCCGCGCTTTTCTCACCAATTAGCGCCGGTCTTATTCTATTTTCTCACCAATCAGTGCCGCGCTTATTCTAACCAATCAGCGGCAGTTACCGCGACACCAACCACCAATAGCTACGTACTGCGCTGCCGTGCGCTGGGTTTATAAGCAAGAGCTCACAGCTGAGAGATTACTTTGCCCGCAGCCAGCGCAGTGTCAACATCTCTACTCTCCAGATCGACTCACTGCAACTCGGTTCTTGACTTCCACTGTTACGACGTACGTGAAGGCTGTGTTGCGCTCACGCTATCATGGCAGGCTTGGCGTCGGCAGCATCTGCTGCGGTACGCACTAGACTAGAACTTTTGTCTCCGATCTTTGGCAGTGCTTGTGATTTCACAGGAGATCAACTCCCAAGTTACAGGGATGTCATGAAATGTTTTCTTCTGCAAAAGGTACGACTGCAAGATACAGGGTTCAAATAAAGATCCTGCAGTGAGAACAATTTCTACTATTGTCGAGGAAAAATGAGGGAAATATACGCCAGAGCATCAAGCCACGCATCGTGACCATGATTGAGGTTTATCAATCTAAGTATAAAAATTTATTGAAATGTTACAAAGACCGTAAAGATGTGCAAAGTTACAAGAAGAAAATTGAAGCATTTGCGGAGAATTCCCCAGAAACTTTTCGACATAGCAGTTGTAAATGCGCCTTCGTCCACTGTGTCACTGTCCTCGCGATTCAAAAAGTACCTGTATTAGAGGAAGCATTTCTTACTGATCAGAGGACACAGCGGAAGATGTATATCGGAAGACTAGATAAAAAAACAAGCAATGTTTTGCGAAACGTAGTGCAAGAAACGTCAGAGATGAAAATGGGTTCAGGACAGGGGGCCACCACATCGGTAAATGATCAGCAATTTCATGAATCACCGAGTAAATCCTCCATGAATATATCATCTGATGAGGATTATTGTTCCTCCAAAAAAATTCAGATATTGATGCGAAAACAATCATCAGAAGATAAAGAGGCAAATAAAGAAACACAAAATAAGGAAAAATAAGCGAAGAGCTGTACTATGTGACATGTATTGTATAGTGTATACTTTGATCGATGTTTGACGACTCATACTGGATAATGTGGGTATATGTGCCCAGCGTGATGAAATAAATGAAAATATAGAGTTTTAACATATTTTTCTACACATAATTGAGTTGGGCCACCTGAAGATATTTGAATTTCTGCTTCAAATTTTACCCACGTTTACGTGAATACGTTGCACATATTTCATACACTAGTTGCAATTTATAAATAATAAAGAAGGTTGGTTATTTGCCAAAAAAGTGCAAAAACTTATAAATTTTGAAAATTTTGAAAAAATCAAACTTCGATCGCGTTGGGCCGCCTTAAGAAATTATTTGTATGTTCTAATATTTTAACATCGTTATACTGGTGTGATTTCGCAACTTTCCCGCACTAGTCAATCAAAAAAAAAAAAAAAAAAGGAAATCGCTCCACCCTAATGTACATAGCTCAATTGGAACTGAAAAATATGGGAATGCCTGGACAGGAGCTTTCACGAGTGCATGTTTTAACTCTTCGAAACTTTGCTCCTGAGTATCATCCCAGTAAAATGAGACATCTTTTCTTAACAGCTGGTTTAGGGGAGATGCCATTCTGACGAAATCTTTGATAGAGGGGCGGTAAAAGACCGCTAGTCCCAAAAAGAATCTAACTTAAAAGATTTAACTTTCTCAACACTCTTGAGTCGAGGAAAGTTTTTGACGGCCAATATTTTATCGTCCATGGTGTGGAGTCCCTCCCGGTCGACAATATGGCCGAAGAAGCTAATCTTAGCTTTCAAAAATTCACACCTGGTGAACTTGGCTTTGAGACCAGCTGACAACAGTCGCTGCAAAACTGACTCTAACGTTTTAAAGTGAGACTCATGGTCTTTGCTAGCAATTATAATGTCATCCAAGTATGCGAACACGGATTTACCTATCATACCGGCAAAAATTGTGTTTATCATTCTCTGAAAAGTAAGCGGCGCGGATTTCAAGCCAAACGGCATCCGAAGCCATTCGTAGTGACCTCTCGGCGTACTGAACGCCGTAACCTCTCTGGAGGATTCTGCCATGGGTACCTGCCAGTACCCCGACAAAAGGTCCAAACTACTGAAAATTGTATTACCTGGACCTAACGACATGAACTGATCTTTTAGGACTGGTAACGGATACATGTCATCTTCTGAGACCTGATTCACTCGCCGAAAGTCAATAATTGGGCGAAAATTACCATCCTTCTTCGGGACAAGGAACAAAGGACTGTTCCAGGGTGAGCACGAGTGTTGAATAACTCAACTCCTTGCTTCAACATTTCCTCTACATGTGTTTCTACCCCAGCCCGTTGGCTATGAGGTAGCCTGTAATCAGTAATGTAGACAGGTTTGGTCCCTGGACTGAGTTTAATGTGATGCTTTATCGGTAGCACTAAGAGCTTCACTGGGGAGGGCAATGACATCTCGGTACTGACCCAAGAGTTCCAAGAGCTAGTGCTTTAACTCCGGGTAGTCCACGACGTTGACAAGCGATCTTAGGGTTGGTACCAGACCCTGCTCGATGTCAACGGCGGACTTCTGCACCGTAGCAACACAAGCAGTAGACAACTCCAATGGTTCAGGTACCACCTTTCGATCATATACCAACCCTTCCCCAAGAAAAACTCGCACTGGTCCACCTGTGGTGTTAACAAACAATGCTGATGTGACATGTCATGCGCTGACAGTGCTAAGTGTCGCCTCTACGGCCAATCGTTTTACTCTACTGGGGCCATCGAGACATACTTCACTGTCTATAGGTGCATCAGGAACCGCCACTGGAACACGCATCGCCATACGATCGGGGATTTCGAGATAGCTGGGTATAAGTTATTTCACAAGGACAGAGTAGGCAGACGAGGTGGAGGAGTTGCGCTTTATGCAAGAGATGCATTGCAGTGTTGTGTTAATAATGTTATAAAAACAGATGACAGCATGGAGTCTATATGGGTAGAGGTTACGGAGGGAGCTGAGAAAATGGTTTTGGGTGTAGTGTATAGGCCTCCAAACTTATGTAAAGAGGATTCAGCTACTATATGGGAAGAAAAAAACAAGGCCTGCAGATATAATCGACTATGCGTGGTGGGAGATTTTAATCTTAGGAATATAGACTGGGATCTAATCATAGGTCGACAGCGACGCAGATGAATTGCTAAATATAATCCAGGATAACTTCCTAAGTCAAGCAATCAAGGAGCCTACTAGAGGAGATAATATTCTAGATCTATTGCTAACAGAGACGATAGGGTAGAGACGATTTAGTTACCCTTGAGAAGGGTAGAGACGATTTAGTTACAAATGTGGAGGTCGGAGGGAATTTAGATAATAGCGACCATTATGAGATCAGATTGACCTTAAAATGGGAAGTTGGAAAATTAAGTGGCAATAAGCATCGAATACCTAATTTCAGAAAGGCCAATTATGCAGGATTAAGAAGACACCTGGAGGTTATTAATAAGAGGGGTGGGATGGAGGGGAAGAAAGTTTCCCAGGATAACGACTGGGCGATGACAGCTGGAAAGGCCAATTATGAAGGATTAGGAAGGCACCTGGAGGTAATAGGCGCGGTTAGATATGGAAGTGAGGTCATGGCTGAGGAGGAAATTAGAGCGGTTAGACAGGTTAGTTAGGTCAGGGCTGAGGAGGTAATTAGAGAGATTAGAAATGGAAGTGAGGACGGGGTTGAGGAGGAGTATACCTCATTTGTAAGGAATATAATTGACGGACAGAAAAGAAATATTCCTTATAGGGAAATAAGGTCCAGAAAGAGTGATCCAAAATGGATGACCACCAATTTAAAACACAACATTGGAGTAAAAAGAAACATTTATTTAAGGTTCAAGGCAGGATTGGTAAACAAGGAATAGTATAACGTGATGGCAAGGACAATGAAGAAATTAACTCGAGTTGCTAAGAACAATTATGAGATTAATGTAGCAGGACAGGCGAAAAGGGACCCAAAAGGGTTCTATCAGGAATTAAGAACTAAGGGAATTAGTTGGGCCGTTAAGGTCAGGACAGGGTGAGGTCTTAAATACGGATGAGTCGGTAAGAGTCTAAATGATTATTTCTTAAGTGTTTTTACGGAGGACGATACACAGACGATACCTGATAGTGAACAGATGTTCAAAGGAAGCGATGAGGAGAAACTCAAAGATATTGTGATAACTAGGGAAATGGTGGAGGAGGGTATAGAAAAAATGAAAACATTTAAATCGCCAGGACCAGATGAAGTGTATCCCAGGGTATTAAAGTAATGCAAGGAGGTTGTTAGTGAGTCGTTAGTGCACATTTTTAGGGAATCGGTTGAGATAGGCGATGTGCCATTATTGTGGAGGAAAGGAAATGTTGTTCCCATATTTAAGAAGGGAGACAGAGGACTAAAGTCAAATTATCGACCCGTAAGTCTAACATCAGTGGTGGGTAAATTAATGGAATCTATTATTGCAAAAAACATTAGAGAGCACTTAGATAAACATAGTTTGATCAATGATTCACAACATGGATTCACCAAGGGTAGGTCATGTCTCACCAATTTATTGAGTTTTTATAGGAAAGTTTATGAGACGGCAGATAATGACAAGGATTATGATATAATATATCTGGACTTTAGTAAGGCATTTGACAAAGTACCACACGAGCGACTCTTAAATAAGGTTAGGGCTCATGGAATAGATGGGAAGGTTCTTCATTGGATCAGAGCTTGGCTAAGTAATAGGCAACAAAGGGTTACAATTAATGGTTCTAAATCTGAATGGGGACTGGTGACAAGTGGAGTTCCACAAGGGTCTGTTTTGGGTACATTACTATTTTTGATTTACATCAACGACTTGGATAGTGGGATTAGCAGTGATATCAGCAAGTTTGCTGATGATACTAAGTTAGGTAGGATTATTGGATCACAGTCTGATGTAAACATATTGCAGGGAGACTTAGATAAACTTAACGAGTGGGCAGTCAGATGGCAGATGGAATTTAATATTGATAAATGCAGCGTTATGAATGTTGGTAGAAAAAACCCTGGTAATAGATACACCATAAGCAATGTATCGCTGAAAAGATCAGACGGTGAAAAAGATCTTGGAGTGAGGGTGAGCCCAGACCTCCGACCTAGGAAACAATGTATTGAGGCCAGAAATAGAGCTAATAGAGTATTAGGATTCATTACCAGAAGTGTTAAAAGTAGAAGTGCGGAAGTTATTCTAAAGCCTTATCTGGCTCTAGTCAGGCCTCACCTAGACTATGCGGTTCAGTTTTGGTCTCCATATTACAGGAAGGATATAGCCTTGTTAGAAACAGTGCAGAGAAGGATGACCAAAATGATACAAGGGATGCGTAACTTTAGTTATGAGTGGAGATTGAAGTTATTAAAATTACACTCACTCGAGAGACGCAGAGTAAGGGGCAATCTGATAGAAGTTTTTAAGTGGATAAAGGGATTTAATAAAGGAGAGGTAGGAAAAGTTCTTACGGCTTTTAACCAGGGTAGAACAAGAAGTAACGGATTCAAGCTGGAAAAGCGTAGAATTAGAAAGGAAATAGGAAAAAACTGGTTCACAAATAGGGTGGTGAATGAATGGAATGGTCTCAGTAGACAGGTAGTTAGTGCGGAGTCATTAGGGAGCTTTAAAGAGGAGCTGGATAGGTTCATGGATGGGGATGAAAGGTGGATGTAGGTAGTGTTAGGCGACAGGAACTACCACGTGTAGGCCTCGCGGCCTCTTGTAGCTTCCTTATTTTCTTATGCTTCTTATGTTCTTATGGTCACCGACAATCGTGGCCTTCACGAGTTTCCAGCCGGCTGTGAGATTCACGCGAGTGTTAGAGACATGAATTGTGGGAACTACACCAGTCGATGTCCCTCGCTTATCGCCTCTCTTCTCTGTGAGTGATTTGACATATAGGGGAGTCAGAGACATAGGAAAATCCATCGCCTTTGACTGCTTCCCTTTAAATGTTATTAAATTTTTGTTGGGATCTATCCCAATTTGATTAGACTTCATCGTAGCTAAACCCAACAGCCCGTCTACAGGGAGCTGAAAGCTGGATGCTACATAGAACTCCATACGAACCGGAGAAACCCCTTTGTTCAGGTTAATAGTTAAGATCACTGTTCCCTTTATTTTTAAAGATGAACCTGTGACCCCCTTCACATTCAAATCACTCTGGCGTAACGGCCACCGGCCACCACGTGCACTCCTCTTTAGAGCCTCATACGACTCTTCAGAGAGTACATTTACAGTAGCTCCAGGGTCCACAGCCAGGGAAAGATTTTGATGGCTTACCTTCGTGGGTATTGCCGTTATGTTTGTTTGTTGGCAGGCATCCACAATATTGTGGTAAATCGACAAATCCGCCGCGCCTGCCCGAGGAAAATCTCCCTCTCTGTTGTGTTGAGTTAATCTGGATGGTGCGTCGAGGCTCGTATGTCTTCCCCCGACGACTTATCTCTCCCAGCAGCCCACCTTCGCTCATTGTTTGCGCGGGCGCCTTTTATCTGGTAGCATCAGTCGTTTCTGTGATTACCCGTACCGTGAATCGCGCAGTAGTAGGAATCCCTATCTATTTTGTGCTTTTGCTGCTGTCCCCTTCCCCGGAAGGAAAAGGAAGGTTTACTCCTGGTAAAGGGACTCCCCTCGAAGCCGTAGGTGGTGTTTGTAGTTTGGTTCTCACCCACTGGCGATGCCTTTCGCAATTATTTGTGCCTGCGGAGGCATTTTTTTGCATTATGTCCTACCTTGTTGTAGTAGGAACAAATGATTGCCTCTTTCGCAGCTGCCACTGCATAAGAAGGTTGGGAGATGTTATGTTCCGGTGTTGGATTAGGAGTATTTACTCCAGCAACTGCGGCTGTGAAAGCCGTAGAGTGTTCTGTCTCCATAAGCTTGCCGTCTAAGGCTGTTATGAGACCACTAACTCGTCCTTAGGATGGAAGGGCAAAGAAAGAGCTGCACGACGCACCTTCCCCTGGACATTGAAGCATATAGAACAAAAGTTCAAGAAATTTGGACATAGTATCCATGCTAATTTATGTTCCATTACACCAATGTGCCTCCGTTAGAATTTTGATACATCCCTCTGTTAACGTATTGGCAGCGATAGACCCATCCCATACAGTTTGCGACGACAAATTTGTTATTATAGAGTCAGTCACATGACTTACCTGTTTCACTACGGTGGTTGCAGCCCCACCACTGCAAACTCTCAGGAAATTCTCAGTGAACTTGCCATAATCTTTCCCAATCTTCCGGGCAGAAAGTGCTGTGCTCTGCATTCATTGTTGAGATCTCGAACCAGGTTGCATTCTAGATCGAATGACAGCTATTTTATCTGCTGGCCTGTATACATCCGAGTTACTCATTACATCCTCACACAGAGTGAGAAATTGAGAAGCACTGTAATCTTCCTCATCTCCACTAAATGGACGCACGGATGCTTCTGTGGGTAACACCTTAAATGAAGTAGGAAATACAGCCCCAGTGTTGGCTGGCACAGCTTTAGAGTGAGTCGCCATTTTATGAGTTGTAACAGCTGTTATAGGAGTAAAGTTAGTGGTAGTAGTAGTACCAGTATTAGTAGTAACAGTAGTAGTAGTAGCAGTAGTAGTAGCAGCAGTAGTAGTAGCAGGCATAGTAGAATACTGCCTACCGCTCCTCAGTGTAAGTTTATTAAAGTCTGGGGTTAAATAATCTACATTTTCTTTTGTCTGTTCACTTGACGCATCTTTTTCCCCTTTTACTAGAGATAAATACGCTTTAATAAGCTCTTCTAACTATTCCTTACCTTATGCCTTATGGCATTATATGAGAAAATAACGTAGGTATAATTTGTGAATTACATACGCAAAACGCCTCCATAAGTGGAAAAAGAAAAGACTGTTAGAGAAATAATAAGTTTCGAGAGTCCCCGTTAAAAAGTACCGTTTGCTCTTTCACTAGTAGAAAATCTCTTATGTCTAGAGAAAAACGTATTAAAGTAATCGTCCAGACCATTTCATGATTCCTGATTTGATGTAGTTAGAGTATAGCCATTATCGAGTGTATCAAAAATATGTTGTCACTTTTTGCATCCAGTCAGCCGTTTTTTAATAATCTGCAATCAAAATCTTTAAATTCCCCGAGTTTCGAAAACGCTGCTGGCAACTGGCAGACGATGCGCCACGGCTCGGTGACGTAAGAGGAGGAAGAGGCTCCTCTCCCCGCGCTGATCAGAAGCACGTAAACACAAGAGATAAATATAGTACTTGAAGATTTTTGGGTGTTTCTGATAGATTTTTTTTGCGATATGCCACATGCATGCATCCTTTATGGGTTCAGCAAGACAGCTGTGCCTTTCGAGAAAAGCTTGCACACGTTTCCGACTGATACAACAACGTTAAATGTGTTGAAAAGATTAGTGCGGCGGACTAGGGCAGATTGGAACGGGAAGTTGAAATTGGCAAGGATTTGTAGTGATACACTCACCACACACACACACACACACACACACACACACACACACACACACACACACACACACACACACACACACACACTCACCACACACACTCACACACACACACACTCACCGGATGCTGGTGTGTTGCTGTGTGTCACCACCATCACTATCACCAATTGTTGTGTGTAAGGGGGTTGTTGTGTGTAAGGGGTTGTTGTGTGTAAGGGGTTGTTGTGTGTAAAGGGTTGTTATGTGTAAGGGGTTGTTATGTGTAAGGGGGTTGTTGTGTGTAAGGGGTTGTGTGTGTAAGGGGTTGTTGTGTGTAAGGGGTTGTTGTGTGTAAGGGGTTGTTGTGTGTAAGGGGTTGTTGTGTGTAAGGGGTTGTTGTGTGTAAGGGGTTGTTGTGTGTAAGGGGTTGTTGTGTGTAAGGGGTTGTTGTGTGTAAGGGGTTGTTGTGTGTAAGGGGTTGTTGTGTGGATCACCACCCTTTGCGGCCGCCCGTATGATCCACATATATAGAGGGCAGTCCCGCGGAGCAAACTATTGTTATACGTATATGTTTATTGTACGTTATATTTAACATATATAACTATATGTTAAACATAAGATATGTCATAAGTTACTAACCTAACCTCACTATAACCCTTAAAAATTACTAACCTAACCTAACCTAACCTAACCTAACTTAACCTCACTATAACCCCCTAAAAGTTACTAACCTAACCTCACTATAACCCCTAAAAGTTACTAACCTAACCTCACTATAAGTTACTAGCCTAATCTCACTATAACCCCCTAAAAGGTACTATCCTAACCTCACTATAACCCCCTAAAAGTTACTAACCTAACCTCACTATAACCCCTTAAAAGTTACTTATATTCCCGTAGGCGGCCACATGGGGCCCGCGGCCGCATTGGGGATACACCGTTGTGTGTAAGGGGTTGTTGTGTGTAAGGGGTTGTTGTGTGTAAGGGGTTGTTGTGTGTAAGGGGTTGTTGTGTGTAAGGGTTGTTGTGTGTATAAGGGGTTGTTGTGTGTAAGGGGTTGTGTGTAAGGGGTTGTTGTGTGTAAGGGGTTGTTGTGTGTAAGGGGTTGTTGTGTGTAAGGTGTTGTTGTGTGTAAGAGGTTGTTGTGTGTATAAGGGGTTGTTGTGTGTAAGGGGTTGTGTGTAAGGGGTTGTTGTGTGTAAGGGGTTGTTGTGTGCAAGGGGTTGTTGTGTGTAAGGGGGTTGTTGTGTGTAAGAGGTTGTTGTGTGTAAGGGGGTTGTTGTGTGTAAGGGGTTGTTGTGTGTAAGGGGTTGTTGTTGCCGCTAACATATGTTCGCCCGCCTCGTATTCTGGTCTGAGGTTTGTTTTCCTCATAGTATACGCGAGCAGTGTCATTTATTTCGGTCTCAGATTGAGCATCGTACTCTAGTTCTGTCACAGCGACAGATTCACTGTCTGACACCGAAGTACAATCGCTCATCATAACATTTACCGACAGGTGTCAGACAGATGTTTACATTGGAGCGTTCCTCCTCTGATGTCATCAATAACATTCGCAGTCCTGTTGGAGGGAAGAATTTTGTTTTCGCGCGCTTTTTACACAAGTCGTGTTTTTACGGAAATAAGGCCTGGAAATCAATTATTTTTTGTGGATTAGGTGTTTTGAATGTACATAATTAGACAAAAAAAAATAGGTCTGGACGATTACTTTAAGGGCAAAGTATTATTCACTAGTAAGAATCTCTATCAATGTAAGGAAAGAAAATAATATATCATGTGTGTGTAATTAAATAATTAAATGTAATTGTAGAGTCAGCTATAATGTTTGTAGTACTAGTTTGTTAGTAGGCTACGTACTGTTTTGCCTTGACCGTTGATTGAAGACTGCACTCGTGATGACCTTGGCTGGCAGGATGGAAAGTCTCCCATCCGTCACATCTTGTCCTCGCGAGACGATGTCCTCCCTCTGCGTTATATAGCTTCACGTCGAAAAATCGTCTTCCAGCCCACCTTCAGCTGCAGAGATGATGAGTAAGTGTAGATGAGTGAATGAGTAACTTTTAATTCTCCCAGGGTTGCCGGTCGTAGGAATATTTATTCTCAATTAAACACTTATTAACCTCATTTCGATGGTTCATTTCACCATCGTTTATTTCTTCGGAAACAGGCGTAGACGGAGAATAATTGGAGCTGATTACAAGACTCACGGTGAGTAAGATGAGTTAGGTGGTAGCGAAGGCTAGCTATCGCTGAGTCAGCGCTGCCAGTAGTTTTAACACCTCAGCAGTCGAGACCTTCTCCTCTTTTCTCTTCCCTCCGTTCCTTAATCGATCGTTCACTCGCCAAGTTGCTGCTAGGTTCAAAAAGTTTCGTTTTTGTTTCAAAAAGTTTCGTCTCCCTCACAACCACAACCGTCCACAACCTTTCGTCTCAAAGTATTCGTGCCACAAGCTGCCACCAAAATGTTCTGGTTATGCGAGTAATTATACTCACATAGGAAACTCACCTTAAATGCCGGAGATGAGTAAATGTCCAGTAACTCACGTTTCAATCACTAGTATACGTTGGAATGTAAATAAGTGGTTTCGTGAGGATGTAAAGTGACGCCAGGGTAATTGAGGTTGTATAATTGTGTTAATCTACAATATATACACTCTGACGAAATATGTACAGGAGCTCCTGTCATACCTCCGTTCCTACCCTGGCAAAACTTGTCGTCTGTCTGCCTGTCGTCACCGGCGGCGGTCAGCCGCCGCTCCTCTCTCTTGCAGGTGACAACTACTCTATTTATCTATGACACGTAGCTATACATCTGCTCCATTAATAAACATATAGTAAAGAGCATGTAATGTTTCTACCATAGAATAAACTGATAATATATCTACTCTATATAAATATATATTATGTTACCATCTATTTGTAAGAGATGAAAATAAGGTACGTGAAATCTCTACACTCTCAAAAATGAGGGATATATTAATGGTAGAATTGTTACATCGCACCATCACTACCCTTTTTATACCCTATGTCCAGGCTGAAGGGTAGATGCTGCCGATTATACCCTTCATTTACCCTTTATCTACCCTTTTTAGACGAAAGAGTTGAGAAAGGGTATATTTGTCAGCAGAAGAAGGGTTGTAAAAGGGTATAATGGTCAGGGGTAGTAAAAGGGTATTATTGTCACCACTAGCTAAATCATTAAAATTATAAGTCCATGTAAATAAATTTTTGTTCATGGTCAAATGTTGAGTATGTTTTTCTGATTACAAACTTACCGTAAATATGACTCTAACCTGTTGCATATTTGTATAATTCATTGCAAACCAAGCGTTAATATATCAGGTGATATGTGGCAATAATTCAGGATAGGTAATGTCACCTCTCTTTTACCGCGCTGGGGGAAGTGACGTCAATAAGAATTAAGAGGGCGAGGAGGAGGGTGAGAGTGACAGAAAAGATGGAGGAGGAGGAGGAGGAGGAGGAGGAAGAGGAGGAGGAGGAGGAGGAGGAGGAGGAGGAGGAGGAGGTATGGGAAGGGGTAGGAGGAGGAGAAGGTAAGGGAAGGGAGGAGATATGGGTGGCTTACGGGATGGGAGAGAGAGAGAGAGAGAGAGAGAGAGAGAGAGAGAGAGAGAGAGAGAGAGAGAGAGAGAGAGAGAGAGAGAGAGAGAGAGAGAGAGAGAGAGAGAGAGAGATACTTCAGTCTGCCTCATCATCTTAGTTTTCCTTTTTCTTAGTTTCACGCGTTCTCTATGTTATCAAAGGTGTTAGTTTAATAAACATGACATCTTACAAATACATAACATAAATAGATATCTGCTAGTTATAATTACATGCATATGGCTACACAATTTTTGTACCTGTCTTATTCCTTATTGTTACATGTTCTTTTCATATTATTATATTAACTATTCATGTAAACACTCCATATACAAATATATCCTGTATTTTCATTTAATCTCTTTTGTATATTATGTTCAAGTTTTTCCATTTAATTGTACAATAAACTTTTACAAACCAAAAACAAACCAAAAACCATTAAAACCAGAAGAAAGAGAATCAATTGCGATTGTATTATTATCATCATGGCAATGGCAATGGGGGTGGGGGGTGGGAATAGGGTTGAAATAGGGTATATTTGGGGTTGAAAAAGGGTATGTTTGGGGTTGGAAAAGGGTATATTTGCGGTTAGAAACAGGTATATTTGGGGTTGCAAAAGGGTATATTTGCGTTTCTAAAAGGGTATATTTGGGGTTGCAAAAAGGTATATTTGCGGTTGGAAAAGGGTATATTTAGGGTTGCACAAGAGTATATTTGCGTCGCTCCGAAAGGGTATATTTGGGGTTTCAAAAGGGTATATTTGCATCGCTCCGAAAGGGTATATTTAGGGTTGCAAAAGGGTATATTTGCGTCGCTCCAAAAAGGGTATATTTGTAGGGGTAGAAAAAGGGTTGCCGTATTTGCTCACTACAAACACCCTTTTTCTACCCTTTTTCTACCCTTCTTTTCTAACAGTGTACAAACCTTGCCGGTTTTTTAATCTTCCTGATCCCGCAATAATACAACTGGGTGAGGTCGGCAACACAATGTGCCACACCCATACCTATCATACCCATACATATGCCTTAACAAATCATCATCTCTGCAGCTGAAGGGTAGTTGGAAGACGATTTTCCGACGTGAAGCTATATAACGCAGGGGGAGGACATCGTATCGCGAGGGCAAGATGTGACGGATGGGAGTGTTTCCATCCTGCGAGCCAAGGTCATCGCGAGTGCGGTCTTCAATCAACAGTTAAGGCTAGTGTACTACAAACAGTATAGCTGACTCTACAATTACATTTAATTATTTAATTACACACACATGAGATATTATTTTATTTTCTTACATTGATAGAGATTCTTATCTCTAGTTTTAGTGGCTGAGCATCTGGCCGACTAGATAATCTATTTACCGCTTCACTATTTGCCTTCCTTCCTATTTCAGGTGGCATATGTGAATTTAACATTTTTAAAGGTAGCCCAGCTGACGCATTGAATCCGTTTCATGGGTATCAAAAATGTTCAATTATAAGCGAACATCATGTAACCGTCGTTTGCCCTTATGGAACTTCCTATCAACGGGTTTCTGGTCACTATGTAAGTGTTGGCTTTTGTTATGCTTCCAGGAAACTTTTATTTTACAAGAAGCGTCTCCACTCGATTGTTTCCGCTCAAATCTCTTCAGAGTTTATCATTCTCTAGAATATCTTTTAATACTAATACCTTCTATGAGATCAAGTTCTCTGACGAGTCGCAGTTTGCCACGGCTCTGGAGAACGCCTCTCCTGATTACCTAAACCCTATTGTTTTATATCCCAGTATACTATAGCTACTTTGATGTTGTGTCAAAGGTGCTATCAAGTTGTACAAGCATCTTTCACGGGGAAAAGCTCAATATTCACAGGTCTGACATGTATTACAATTTTTTGTAACATGGTTAGGTACATTTTATTATGCCGCGTGGGCACACCAGGCGCGTGACCGAGCGATTTTAAGGCATATGCATGGGTATGATAGGTATGGAAGTGGCACATTGTATTGCCGGACCCAGTTACATTACTGCGGGATCAGTAAGTATTGAGAAGTCGGCAGGTTTGTAGAGAGTTCACTTAGCTTATTTCCATCTCTTATAAATAGATGGTAACATAATATATATTTATATAGAATAGTTATATTATCAGTTTACTCTATAGTAGAAACAGTACTTGTTCCTTACTAAATGTATAGTAGTGGAGAAGATGTATAAAAATTATGTGTGATAGATAAACAGAGTAGTTGACAACTGCATGACAGAGGAGCGGCGACTCACCGCCGGTGACTACAGACGGGAAAGCGGCGATAGTCTTTGCCAGGGTAGGGCGGAGATTGTATCAGTGACTCCGATCCATTTCGTCTCAAGTGTATATATTGTAGATTTATATTTAATATACTATAGGAGTAGCCGTGTGTCTGTGTGTGTGTGTGTCTGTCTGTCTGTCTGTCTGTTTTGGGTAGCCGAAACTTTAAATTCAATTTTGATGAGAGTAGGCAAAAAAAAAAATCGCAAATAAATCGTAGGTGGTAAGCGGCTTAGTCCCATGTCGATTGAATCATTTTGAAGGGGGGTTTTGGGCTAAAAACACTTTATAAGTATTAGATAACAGGAAAGACTCTGCGGTGAGGTCTTACCGCATTCCACAAACTCAGTAGACTCATGGACGTTTGTGTGCGTGTGTGAGTGTGTGTGTGTGTGTTGGAATCACACGGAACACAAAGGGTTGGAATCACACGGAACGTGGTCTACCCCGAGGCACTTTGACCAGTGACCAACGATAGCAACAACACAATTGGAGTTTGCAATCACATGATCACATGTTGTCTAATATATACTACTACTACAAACATCAATACATGGGTCCGAAGGGCCCACAAGCACTTGTAATTATACTACCTCAAAAACCCTGGCATTTCTCTACATCCTCACGAAACAACAGATTAACTTTCCAGCGTATACAGTGATTGAAGCCTGTGTTTCTGGATATTACTCATCCCCGGTATTCAGGGTGAGTACCTACCTATGTGAGTATAATTACTCGCGAAAAGGAATAACTAGAATATACTGACGATCATATAGACGAATCAGTGAGCAAATACATGTTTAAGAATCTTATTTATTATCTTTTTTTAAACATATTTGGCCTATAGCGCCTGTACGCAGTGACCTCGCAGGGTGGGATGGTAGGTTTTGGAGGTTCACTCGAGGACTGAAGGTTGGCCCTCGCCCGTGATGGTGCAGGCAGGATTTGTATAGTGACGCTTATGATTAGAAGCTCATGCCGTCCCCTTGTCTCCTCTGATGCACTCGCAATCGAAGGTAGAGTTAATGTGCAGCATGTGGGTGTTCTTCTTCGACTTCAATGGCACTACCCTCGCAGTGCTACTGGCACTGTGAGAGATGGCTACGAGTTATGTGTTGGTCCCATTGGCTCCGGTACCAGAAACACTTACAGTTCCCTGCTTCTGAATTGTGCGAGGTCCAGAAGGTTGAGAATTGCAGGTTCTTGGTATCAGAGACCAGAGCTGCACAGCTGGACTTGGTATAGTAATGCCGGAGGGGTAGCTAAGGAGTTCGACCACGTCCTCGTTAGTACTCGTTGGAGGTTCCTCCAGAACTGCAGGATTTACCGGAGTGCTGAGTTATTTGGAACAGATCACAGACTTGTTGTTGCTACACTTACAAGTTGCTTCAGAAACTGAAGGACTTGACATTTGCCCATAAGTATGCAGTGGCAGTCTCAAATCAGTTTCATGGGCTCGGTGCCCTCGAGGGCCCTGTAGAACTGTGGGATACCTTCAAACGTGAAACTCTCCAGGCTGCCAAGGAGTGTATTGGGGAGCGCCCGAGGTCAATGTGTGGTTTTGTCTCGACGGAGACGCTGGGAAATATCGAGGAAAGTCGCGCTGCCAGGCTGGCTGGGAACCAGTACCACCACAGGGCTCTGTCACGCCGGTCTAGAACACTCCTGGGGAGAGACCAGGAGAGGTATGTCAGGAGTCTCGCTGAGGATGTCGAGGGCCATTTGAACGCTAATGACCTCCGACCCGCCTACCGAGCCCTGAAGAAGCTCCAATCCATGTCTCCGTCTTGGGCGAGTGCTATTCGAGCAGCAGATGGGCGCCTCGTGTCGGACATGGATGGCCATATGGCTCGTTGGGTTGAGGAATTTTGGCAGTTGTTCACGGTGGACCCTCCAATCGAGCAGCTTCACACCACTGGGTTACGGGCAGTGGATGCCGATCCTCCCATTGACGAAACCGCACCCTCTCTTGACGAAGTCAGAGAGGTTGTAGCAAAGTTCTCTAAGGTCTCTATAGCAGAGACCTCAGCAGTCTGGGTTCACGCCTGGTAAGTCAATAACAGACCGTATCCTAGCGCTGCGTGTCCTGGTGGAACGCCGAAGTGAGTTTCGACAGGGGATGCTTGCAGCCTATGTTGATCTTAAGAAGGCGTTTGACTCAGTGCATCGTGAGTCACTCTGGGATCTTCTGCGACTTCGCGGGATTCCTGCAATGACTATTGGTTTGATGACTGGTCTGTACTCTGGGACTGAGAGTGCTGTGAAGTGTGGGGGAGGTGTAGCCAGCTTTTTTCCTGTTAATACAGGAGTGAGACATGGGTGCGTCCTTGCCTCATCACTTTTCAACACTTGTATGGACAGGGTATTGGTCATAGTTGTAGATAAACAACTGCATTGTTTTTCCCATATAATTTAATTAATAACCGACACCAGATAACAAGGTAGTATAGTCCTCAAACACCCAGCGTGTATGTGGGTTAGCAGCAACAGCTTAAGGTAACCGGTCCCTCACTCAATACACAGTGTACCAGCGTGGGTGAGCGACAGCAGCGTCAGGTAGCTTGTCACACTTTGCCAGCGTCGTTCAGTGGTAGAAGTACCAGGTGGCCGGTCCTTCACGCAGCACACAGTGTGCCACCGTGGATAAGTGGTAGAAGTGCCAAGTGTGGATGACAAGCGCTGACTGCCGATGCCTCCAGCCACTAGCTTGAAGTGAAATCTGGGTCGAATCCTCGATCCTCGTTGCTCATTTGAACCACCTCTGCAGTATAGGCTGAAGTACCATTTAATAAATCAAAGTGATTGTGGAGCATCCCTCGGCAACACCAAGATCACTGATCTTGTTTTTGCCGATGATACAGTAATATTTGCTGAGTCGCTGGAGGTTCTGGTGATTGCTCTCGAGGCGCTGCACGAGGAGGCAAAGCCTTTGGGACTTCAGGTCTCCTGGCTTAAGACCAAGGTCCAGGTGTTTGGAGGCTTATTAGATAAAACAGTACAGTCTGTTCATGCGTGCGGTGAGGACATTGAGATCTTGGAAAGTTTTACATACCTTGGTAGCGCAGTCCATAATGACGGCGGGTCACGTCAAGAAGTCTTACGGCGGATTGGCATAGCCCACGGTGTTATGGACTCGCTCAGCAAGATAAGATAAGATACTTTGATCCTATCTAGACACTTTGCAAGTACCAAAGACAAGGTTATTGACTATACAAAGCTCCACCACGCCAGGACGAACCTGGTGGGCTCGAACCGCTGACCTAATGCAGGGACGCTGCACGCGAGCCCACAGCTCTACCAACCGAGCCACCCTGACGGGTCGCTCAGCAGGAGTATTTTGCGTTGTCGGTACCTGTGTAGGAGGACAAAGATCCGGATCTTCAAGTCGCTTGTGATCCCTGTCTTACTTTATGGTTGCGAGATATAGACACTAAATATCGACTTGAAGAGACGAATCGATGACTTTGGTAATAAGTGTCTTCGCAGAATCATGGGGTATCGCTGGGATGATTACGTGTCAAATCAGCGATTGCACAGTGAGACTGAATCGAGGCCTATTACCTGCATAGTCCGTCAGCGCCAACTTCGGCTATATGGACATGCGGCACGCTACCCTGAAACCGATCCTACCCATCGGGATGTATCTGTAAGAGACATTCCGGCGTGGAGGAGGCCAAGTCTTGTGGCTGGGGTAAGTTGATGTTTCTTGTCGAGAGCTGCTTGGTATGGGAAAGGAGCCTGCATGGGGACTCGCACGTGGTGATCCCCAGGAGTGGCGTCGAAGGGTGGGCTAGGCGACGCGCCCCCCGACGTATGCCCTCAATGATTGATTGATTGATGTGGGTGTTCTTAGGCCACTCGACGGTGCATAAGAATTTTAAGTGGATTTTAGTTCTCATCGGGGATCGAACTTGGGTCCCGGAGAATGCCACCCAGAGACGCTAACCACTCTGCTACCGCCTCCCCTATTACTAAGCATATATTCAATAGCTTTAGAAAGGCATGAAGTGAAAGATATAGGACGGTAGTTTGAAGGGTTAGAACGGTCACCGTTCTTAGGAACAATTTCAATGTGAGCAAAATTCCAGGAGAAGGTAAAGTGGAAGTAGATAGACAAATAAGGAAAAGTTTGACCAGGCAGGGTGCAAGCACAGTAACACATATTTTGAGAACGATAGGAGGGATTCCATCAGGACCGTAAGCCTTCCGAGGATATAGGCCTGAAAGGGCAAAGAAAACATAATTACGAAGGATCTTAATAACATAACAAGCATAACTTAATCAGAGGATGGAGGAGAAGATGAAAAAGGTCTTTCTTTCATCAACCAGAGTTGTATTTTTAGCAAAGGTTTGAGCAAAGAGTTCAGCTTTAGAAATAGATGAGACAGCTGTAAAGCCACCCGGGAGAAACATATGAGGGAAAGATGAAGAAGAAAAAAAATGTTAGAAACGTTTTTAGCTAGATGCCAGAAGTCACGAGACGAGTTTGATTCAGAAAGTGTTTGACATTAATTATCTATGAATGAAGAAGTTTTAGGTAAGTTGAAAAATATATGTGGTATGATTACGGGCAGAAATATAGAAGGCATGAGTTTCAGGAGATGGATGATTACGGTATCGTCTGTGAGCCACCTCTCTCTCTTAGACAGCATAAGAACAAACTAGTACAGCTGATAATCACTCATATCATAAGAATTGTGCAAATTATGACTGAAGCATGAAATTTCTACCAGTGTTAGTACAGGACATAAGCTTCCTTTTCAGCTCGAGAGGTAAGGCAAATTTGACCTCTGAGGACCGTGAGAGGTCAATGACCTCAAAGTATCAAAATATTGATGTTTGGCGTCATTGGTTAATGGTAAACATGTTTATGATGTACAAACCATGCATTTGTGTTCCAATGAAAGTGTCTACATATTCCACACAGCGTTGGTAATTATTTACAGGTGTCTAGCTTTGACCTCTGTGGACAGTGAGAGGTCAATTACCTCAACATATCAAATATTGATGCCAATGAATGTAAACTGTGGTGGCTGGTACTAACACAATTGTTATACTTGTGTGTTGCAGGATTCCCTGCCTGACCACTGTATACCTGGACTGTTCACGCGACAATGTTTTGAATTGCGGGACTGCATAGGGGCCCGCGGGGCGCCCGACAAAGAGATATAGTGGTCTATGGACTATCATATAGACTGGTTTATCAGTATATATGATATACAGTAATCTTCGTAAATGTTTGTTCTATAATATTATCAAATAAAAAACAGTAAAATAAGCTAAAGAAATGCCATTACGAGACTATGAAGAAATATGCATGAACTTAATATTCACATAACTCTTCGCCATTTAAAACTTTGCGAGTCAACTTTTATAAGGAAGAGTATCAATAGAAGCCCAATTTTATTAGCTTTCCATTGATGTATTTCGTTATCTGATAAATTAATTAGAACCATGCATAAATTAGCGTTAAATAAATAAATAAAATCATCAATCGGGTAATTTTCCCGATTGATAATGTTATTTATTTACTTATATATTTCGTTTTCTGATGAATGAATTAGTACCGTGTATAAATTAGCGTTGACTAAATAAATAACATCATCAATCGGGAAAATTATTTGATTGATGATTTTATTTATTTAGTTAACGCTAATTTATGCATGGTTCAAAATATTTTTCAGATAACGAAATATAGCAATGGAAAGCTAATAAAATTGCGCTTCTATTGATACCCTTCATGATAAAAGTTTACTCGCAAAGTTTTAAATGGCGAAGAGTTGAAGTGAATATTAAGTTCATGCATATTTCTTCAGAGTCTCGTAATGGCATTTCTTTAGCGTGTTTCACTGTTTTTTATTTGATAATATTATAGAACAAACACTTACGAAGATTACAGTATATCATATATGCTGATAAACCAGTCTATATGATCCGTATATGTATATATGAATCCGAGCGGCCCTCCGACTTCAGCCCCTTGTGCGACAGGCCGATATTCCGTGCGCAGTCCAGGTATACTGTGGTCTATGACCCAGCCCAGCCCTCTACGTCCAAGCAATCAAGACCACCCCCAAGAACTAACTGGGAGCTTTTGTATTTTTTGCAAAGCAGAGACATGAACCTTTGCAGTGCCCACTAAGATCAACCATGAAACCGAGTGGTAGTGGCTATGCATCATTGACAGAAGACCTCCTCCAGTTCAAGGGACTTCGGCACATGCCAATGGAACTCAACGTGAACAGACCGGATGATGGCGATGGCGTAGAAGCTACCTTGAGGACACACAGTGCTCAGTGGCACAAGAAATGTCGTTTAAAGTTTAACAAAAAATGTTTGACCAGCAGAGTAGAGCAGAATCAGCTTCAGGACAGAAATCTAGTACCGGTACTCCAACCGTGCACACACGATCAGCAGCTGCCCACAGGCTTCCACAGTCAACCGAGCCTATCTGTTTCTTCTGCAATAAGCCAGCTGGCACTGCAGACTTGCACGAAGCAGCTCCAAAGGAAATTGACAAGAACGTTCGGAGATGTGCCACTGAATTGGGGGACACTGAACTGCTGGCCAAGCTGTCTGCAGGAGACATGATTGCCATCGAGGCAAAATACCATCGCAACTGTCTCCGTGCATTATACAACACAATCAGACCAGCCGCACTCAAGGACGAGCATGCGGATCGTCTGCATGGCATAGCCTTTGCTGAGCTGGTGGTATTCATGGAGGACATGCATGCAGATGAGGACAATGCCCCTGTATTTAAACTCTCAGACGTGGCTAACCTCTACAAGACGAGACTGGTGCAGCTGGGTGCCACGGTAACCAACAGAATACACACAACCAGATTGAAGGACAGACTTCTGTCTGTGCTTCCTGATCTGAGAGCCCATTCTCAGGGCCGAGACACACTTCTCTTGTTTGAGAAAGATATAGGTCCCGCCCTGAAGAAGGCCTGTGATCATGAGAGTGATGCCATGCACCTAGTAAGAGCAGCACAGGTAGTACGTAGATAAATGTTTCAGACCAGGTTCACCTTTTCACTTCAGGTTCCACGCTGACTGCCAGAAAGATTCTGTGACACCATCCCTCCTTGCTCTGGTGAACATGATCCTCGATGGGGCGAACATCAAGCACCAGACTAAGTTGGCCAACACAAGCACCACAACTGCTGCTCTTACAGTATCGCAGCTACTGGTGTTCAACAGTGTAAAGCATGCACGCAGTGTGGTGTCAACCTCAGTGCGCCACAGCCGCGAGAGAGAAACCCCACTCCCACTCTACTTGTCCCTCAAGATTCACGCTGTGACCAGGAGCAGAGGTCTGATTGACACACTGTTCAGCCTGGCCTAGAGATGTGTGTGTCATATGGTAGACTACTACAGCTCACAGCAGACATTGCCAATGGTGTCTGCCAGCGCTTCAACATGGAAGAAGTTGTTTGCCCACCCAAGCTGCGCAAGGGACTGTTCACTACTGGGGCTCTCGATAATATTGACCATAACCCCAGCTCTGCGACAGCCAAGGATTCTTTTCATGGCACAGGTATCTCCCTAATGCAATATCCATCACACACGAATGGCGGACTCGACCGTGGTGTAGTGGTGATTGGGCAAGACCATCTCTTTCGCCAAGTCGGTAGCACCTCTGCCATCAGTGAACACAAGTGTGCCACCTGCTGCCATGAAGACGAAGCACTTCACTGCACCGGCTGTACAACGTCCTGCAAGGCCTCCCGACCTCCTGGCTGCTGAAGCTGCCGTGGAAGAAGAGTATGGGGGGCTGAGGACAGTGAAGACAGCTCTAGAGAAGCAATCCATAGATGAATGGGTGTCATGGTCTGTCTACCATGCCGATGTCCAGCAAACAGTGATCCCACCTGCCGCGATCAATGCACTGTTGCCTCTGTTCCTAGACAGTGCACTTTAATTGAAAATTAAGGTTGCACAGATGATGTTACAACACGATTTCATGCAAGCTGTTCTGGACACCACAATAACCTAAATGTGTATTTCAATAAATTTGTTTTCTGAGGTCACTAACCTCATTTAAAGCACTTGTTCAGTCATGGTTGCATCCTGTGATTATGTACAAATAGGCTCTCCAGAAGATAAAGGGACCAACACATGGCAACATACCTTTTTAATGATTCCCAAAACAGACAAACTGCACCAGAATCGTAAAAAAAGGACAATTTCAATGTAATTGAGGTCATTGACCTCTCACTATCCTCAGAAGTCAAATCTGACTTACCTCCCGATCTGCAAATGAACCTTATGGTATGTACTAACACTGGTAAAAATTTCATGCTTTAGTCATAATTTGCACAATTGTTATGATTATCTGCTGCACTAAACAGAGTTAAATCAAGGTAGACCATTTTTAGGATTAGAGAAACTGTCTGGAATGTATGCCACCATGTCAGAGACAATGACTTCAGTTATGCGCTTACAAAAAGAGATGAGTCTATGTAATTGAAGCAATATATCATTCCATGGAAAATCACAGTAGGTCTTAGGTCCTCCCACTTAGCTGATTTGAAATACTAGAAGCACCTCCGTTACATTGGGTCCCAAAGCAGCACTGGAGCGATTGGATAGATTACATAAGTAAGATTAATTGTGATCGGAGGAGCCTAACACAGTGAATAGTTCAACATAATAAGCAGAAGGGTTTGAGGTTAGGAAAAGGTCAAGAATGTTGGACGTGTCTCCAAGGCTGTCAAGAATACTGATAGGGTGCTGCGTCAGCTGCTCTAGGTCTTGGAAGATAGAAAGGTTGCAGGCTTGTTCATCAGGTTAGTCAGTGAAAGAATATGATTGCCAATGCTGGTTGTGAACATTAAAGTCCCCAAGAATGGAGATTTCTGCAAAATGAAAATGAGATGAGATGTGCTCCACTTTGGATGTTATATAGCCAAAGCATTTTACATAGTCTGAGGAGTTAGGTGAGATATATACATCACAGATTAATTCATTAAGAGTTATTAGTGACATTATAGTCGAAGCCAGATGATATAAAATTCAGAAGATTCAAAACCGTGGGTACGAGAGCAAGTGATGTCATTGGTTATATATACGCAACATCTAGCTGTGAGTTGGCAATGAGGATAGATAGAGTAAGATAAAGAAGGGACTGCTGTCAGTGCGGACAGACACCTGGCTTATGATGAGAACAAAATGAGGTCTAGAGGAGGAGACGTGATGTTTCACAGATTGGAAGTTAGATCTAAGACCTCAAATGTTGCATAAGTTTATATAGAGAGAGTTAGAGGAAGTATCAAGACACCTCATGTCGTCACCATGACGTCGGTCCTACCTGGGGATATTTGCGGTCCCTACCCTAGTAGTCAGGGCCCTTAGGGATATTTTTGGGCCGTTTGGT
This sequence comes from Chionoecetes opilio, assembly GCA_016584305.1. NCBI lineage: Eukaryota > Metazoa > Arthropoda > Malacostraca > Decapoda > Majidae > Chionoecetes > Chionoecetes opilio. Next base: position 327,481 of record JACEEZ010018619.1, on the reverse strand, counting down.
TCAAATTCTTCCAAAAGCACCAAATTTGGCCAAAATGTTGCTCCTGCCATGCTCTTTCGATTTCTGACGGGCGCCAAGACAGGCGCCCCTCGGGGCCGCCATATTGGCGAAATACAAAATAGCCGCCACCCAGATTAGAGGAAAATCAGTTAAATATGTCAGTAAACCATGAATGATACCTTTTTTCAGGGGTTTTCGAGGTCGAGAAAACCATTTATGATGTTATTTTGATGATTTAAGGTCAAGGCCAACCCCTCAAGTTCATCTTAAAGGTCATTTTCTGGCCAAATATGTCGGTTTTTGAGTTTTCTATTTCCTAATTTTCAGTCATATGCAGTTCATCAGTCTAATTATACATGTACGGATTTTAATTTTATGAACTCTATGCCATATCCTTGTGTTTGATTTTTGAGTTTTTCTTTGGTTCAGATAATGCCGTGTCTGTGAGTGTCGACATTCCGAGATGCAACAGGGGTGCCTGATGCCATGCGGACCTGACGTCTACTAATGTGAACTCTGTCTTCTACCGAAAATATTAATTGGGAACTCATTTGTCTTTGTCAATTGGACAAACCTCATGAAGCCTTGCAAACTCCTAAAGAGGAGGGACTTGAATCTCTTGAGAGAGGTCTGAAAGACTTTAATGCTTTTAGTGACGCTACTCCTCCTCCCGGTATCAATATCACAATTAGTCAGCTGAATGATGGCTCAGGTATTGCAGAATCTCTGAAATCACATAAAGCTAGGTATCACAAAACCTGTATGAGTTATTGTAATAGTTCTCGGGTAAAACGGGCGAGAGAGAAACTTCAGAAAGAAACCGGTCCTCAGAATAGTCCAAAAAACTCAGGTCATCCAGCGAATTATATCATTTGAACAATGCCATGAGCTGTGTGATATGTGAGGGTGAGGAGGTTAACCTCCATAAGGTAGTCACTGATGTTAACCTCCACAAGATAGTCACCGATGTTGTAGATGCCAACCTCAAGCGTTGGGCAAAGACAAACGAAAACTTTCAATTACTTTATAGACTGTTTGCTGTAGCGGCTGATGCACATGGTGACACCTATTACCACCATCAGTGTTATGTCCGTTTGTGAAACTCTGCTCGCGCTGCCGAGTGACGAGAATCGGTGGGTCCCATACCTCCACCCTTTGAACCCATCATCTGTGCTCAAATCGTAATTAACACTCAAATTTCGCTTATCACCTAAAACTGATACAACCACCATCACCATCTAAACTTCCACCACCACCACAGTTGCCATGTTCATTTTATTAAGATTTGTTATCATTACATACTAATTTACTCCCTTTCTTCTTTTGAATTTTTTTTTCTCGTATATCTCACCATAGTCAGGGAGGGCCCTTAGCGATGATCGAAAATGCAGACACCACCTCATTCAAGCTCTCAGAGCTAGGCGAGATGTATCAAAACCTTATGAGTGAATAAGGTCGCCCATGTCGAGATAAAAAAGAGCCACACTCAACTCGATTCAAAAGACCTTCTTGACCTCTTACCTCAATGTGGTGAGTTTTCAAGAAGGAATGAAGGCAGAAAGGATGTTTATATATCGTACAAAGTAAAGGTTGCTGATGAGGTGGCAAAGGTCTCAAATTGAGGTAATTGACTTTGAGCAATATATAAATCGACATGTTCGACCAGAAAATTACCTTTCAGATGACCTTGAGGGGTTGCCCTTGGCCTCAAATCATCAAAATAACATCAGAAATGTATTATCGACTTTGAAAACTCCTAAAAAGTGGTATCATAAATGGTTTATAGACATATTTAACTGATTTTCCTCTAATCTGGGTGGCGGCCCTTTTGTATTTCGCCAATATGGCGGCCCCGAGGGGCGCCCGTCTTGGCGCCCGTCAGAAATCGAAAGAGAATGGCATGAACAACATCTGGGCCAAATTTGGTGCTTTTGGAAGAATTTGAACCAAAATATCCCTAAGGGCCCTGAATATAATTAGGGCCTCCGATGGAGAGTTGTTAAAGAAATATTTCTTTTATTTTGAGTGAAGATAGTGTAGGGATGTAATATGCATGTAGTGTAGTGTGAGTAGTAAGAGGATTTGTCTTTAGAGTGCAGGCTGCAGCTACTATCTTGTGTATCTGACTGAGACACTAAAGGATATGGACAGAGAGGACACGGGAAATTTCAAAAACAAGTTTGCTGCACCCCCTCCTCCCCCGTAAGTACCTCCCCGGGAGTATTTCACTATGGAGGCAGGTGTCTGACTGCCATGAGGTGGCGACATGGCAAGAGTGGCTTTAATGCTGGATCAAAAGATATCCTGCATGCGCCACCTCCTCGCAGTCCTTCACCCACTACTCTCATGCAGACATCAACTACAAATTTGTACTGATTGCTGATTCATAGATATGCCCGGCGAGAAGTGTTGGTGGGAATGCTGTTCAGTGCATTGCTTAATGTTTTAACAGATTTTATCATGTAATTATTTTCTCTTTTTTTCAACTATAGCGCCTGTAGGCAGTAACCTCCAGGGCTGGGATGGTAGGCCCTCGAGGCTCACTTGAGGGCTGTGGTGGCGCAGGCAAGATTTTTATATATTGGTACCTGTGATTTTATAGTGGTCCCATGCTTGTGCCGCCCCCCTGTGCCCTCCGATGCACTCGCAATCGAAGGGAGAGTTAATGGGTAGCATGTGGGTGTTCTTAGGTCAATCGGCGGTTGCAGAAAGATTTTAAGTGGATATTCGCTTCATCGGGGTTCAAACTCGGGTTACCGAGCACACCACTCGGAGACGCTAACCACTCTGCTACAGCCTCCCCAAATTAACGCTGGTCAACTTTCGTTAGTCTCGAATTAAAAATTAAATATATTACATGATTTGGTGAATGTATATTGTCTCACTTTAAAAGACTATCTACACCTATCCTTTGTAATGCCTACACTTCCTCTCTAACAAACCCTAGCCCCTCCCTCCTTCCACTTTAACACTCAGAGTAGTCAATACATGGGATACAACAAGTCAGTAAAATCTGGCGGCAGACACATCCGCAGGGTTTTTTTCTTCTTGTGAACGCGAAGAATATACGTAAGATTCCAGACAATAATTTGTTTTTGTTTTTAAACTCTCTCTCTCTCTCTCTCTCTCTCTCTCTCTCTCTCTCTCTCTCTCTCTCTCTCTCTCTCTCTCTCTCTCTCTCTCTCTCTCTCTCTCTCTCTCTCTCTCTCTCTCTCTCTCTCTCTCTCTCTTCTCTCTCTCTCTCTCTCTCTCTCTCTCTCTCTCTCTCTCTCTCTCTCTCTCTCTCTCTCTCTCTCTCTCTCTCTCTCTCTCTCTCTCTCTCTCTCTCTCTCTCTCTCTCTCTCTCTCTCTCTCTCTCTCTCTCTCTCAAGTTGAACTCTCAAGTGGAAGGGAGGGAGGAACGGAAGAGGGTGGGTTGTTAAATACGAGGCGGCAAGGTATAGAAAAATACAACGCACCGGCATTACAGATGCGAGGTGTATATAGTAATTTTGAGCTGAGGCAATACACATTCTCCAAATTCTGTAATAAAGTTCAACTGTAATTCCAGTCCAACGGAAAAATGAACTACGTGATCATATATAACGAAACATTATGCGTTATCATTTTCAAATGATCAACATTAAGCCATCATTATTATCATTACTGCATTCATTAGCATTGATCTTCTTGTTATCATTATTGTTATTAGTACTATTTTTATTATCATTATTTTTTCTTCATCAGTATCATCATTATCATTAATTGCGTCCCGGTGGTGTACTACTTAGCACACTTGACTCACAAACAAGAGGTCCATCAGGTCCAAAAAGGACGAGGGTTCGATTCTCCAGCTTTGAGAAACCCTGTAGCCCCTGTACATCTAGCAGATAATAGGTGTGGGATGTAAGTCGAGGAGATGTGACCTCGTATTCCCGGCAGAAGCTGAAAGTGACAATTCTTCAATCCTGAAGGTATGGATGTGGAGACTGTGAATGTATGTGAGTATGAGTAGTGTGTATCCTGTTGTAAAAGATCAGAAAATGTCTGTTTTCCACACTCAGAAAGGCAAAAACAGGCATAATTATAAAAAAAAAGTCACCATCACTATCATCATTAGTAGTAGTGTTAGTGCTGATGGTGGTGGTGTTTCTGTTGCCCTCTTATATTCAACCGATAATGATAGGAGGTGTTCAAATTTTGTTTTAATCGTATTTTAACTGAAGGAATATTATCGACCTTGCCAAGCATTTTCTTAAGCGTATTGACTTTCAGCAGCACGTTGCACATATTGACGCACGCCACAAATGACAGCAAGGACTCACCTGAAAGTTTGAAAGAAAGAAGTTTGTAATGCCAAGAATGTTAATGCAGGGACGGTGTCTGACCCAAGCCTGGTGCACAACTGCTCCTGCTCCAGACGGCCCAGCCTACGCCGCGCGGCAGCTGACGGCAAACTGGCCCCGGATCGTGTGCATCCACAGACCATCGCTGCGCCACACATGGATATACACCGACACCAGCAGTGCTGACCCACCGCCCCCCTCCCCCCCCCCCAGGATCTTGCTTCAGGCTCACCACTACAGTAGCCGTCCGTCCTTGGTCATTATAATTGTCCCTATGCAATACAAACACTATCAAATCTTTGGTTTCTTTACAACAACATCCGTCACAGGAATCTTCGTTGTCGAATATTCGTAAGCAATTTTTTGTTATTTACTCATACGGGTAAAGCTTTAAAAGATCATCAAGCTACAGGAAAAAGCAAACAAAACATAGAGTTTTGGAAGGAGTGAAGGTGACGATTGCAAAAGAATAAAATTACTTGGATGTGGTTCAAGGGATGCATCCAGCTCGGACATTCTTGAGAAATGCTTCTTAAGATGGCCTAATACTTTCATTTCGTGTCACAGAAAAGGATTTGTTTGACGATTCAGGACATGAGAGCATGAAAACTGGTTTCGTTTTTATCTTTGGATTATTTTCTTTGTATAAGCAATAAACCAAAAAAGGGCTGGCTTTAATCCACCTCTCTATTGGTACATTAACGAGAGTGAATGAACAATAATAATACCTCAACATATTGATATTATCCGTCTCCTGTAAAGGTAAGGTACCCGAGGAGCTAACGATGTTTAGGTAAATATAAATATATATATATATATATATATATATATATATATATATATATATATATATATATATATATATATATATATATATATATATATATATATATATATATATATATATATATATATATATATATATATATATATATATATATATATATATATATATATATATATATATATATATATATATATATATATATATATATATATATATATATATATTATATATATATATATATATATATATATATATATATAATATATATATATATATATATATATATATATATTTTACATCTATGCCTATAGCGCCTGTAGGCAGTGACGTCCAGGGCTCGGATGATAGGCCCTGGAGGCACACTTCGTCATTCGTCACACATATCGTCCAGACCCATTTTTTATATGCATAATTATGTTGCATGTTCATTCAAAATACCTAATCCACAAAAAATAATTCATTTCCACGCCTTATTTCCCTAAAAACATTACTTTTGTAAAAAGCGCGAGAAAAACAACAGCCCCATTCCAGCCGTGGCGGGAATCTTCCTGGTGACGTCACGTCAGGAAGCCTCCCAGCCCGGCGCTAATACAAATACACGTAAACTCAGAAAAAATATAGTACTGGAAGAATTTTGGGTGTTTCTGAATTTTTTTTTTTGCGGTATGGCATATACTTGAATCTTAAATGGGTGCAGCACGAAAGTTGTGCCTTTCCAGAGAGCTTAGCACCCACTTCCGACCTATACAGCCACGATATATGTGTGGAGACGTGTGGAGCGCCGGGTGAGAGGCGCTCAGCGAGACAATCTGCTTCACACCGCCCGCCTCTCGCACGGCGCTCCACACGTCTCCACACATATATCGTGGCCGTATTGGTCGGAAATGGATGCTAAGCTCTCTGGAAAGGCACAGCGTTCTTGCTGCACCCGTAAAGGAGGCAAGTATATGCCATATCGCAAACAATATATATCAGAAACACCCAAAATTCTTCAAGTATTACATTTTTTTCGGAGTTTACGTGTATTTGTATTAGCGCCGGGTTGGGAGGCTTCCTGACGTGTGACGTCACCGAGCCATGGTCCGTCGTCTGCTAGTGTGCAGGAGCGTTTTGGAAGCTCGAGGAATTTATAGATTCTTATTGTGGATCATTTAAAAACGGGTGACTGGATGCAAAAAGTGACAATATATTGTTGATATACTCAATAATGGTTATATTTTGACTGCATTAAATCAGGAATGATGAAATGGTCTGTACGATTACTTTAAGGGCTGTGATAGTTTTTGATAGTTATCATAGTTTTTTATAGTTATCACAATAGTTGTGATAGTCTCTTTCTATTATTCATTAATGATCTTCTATGTCTAACTCAAAGCCTCCTACCACTCCTACGCTGATGATTCTACACTGCATTTTCAACGTCGTTTATCAGACGTCCAACTCAACAGAAACTAAGTGATTCACGGAGAGATGCCACCGAGCGCCTAACTTCTGATCTTTCTATAATTTCTGATTGGGGCAAAGCAAACCTTGTTTTGTTCAATGCCTCAAAAACCCAATTTCTTCACCTATCTACTCGACAAAACCTTCCAGATAACTATCCCCTCTTCTTCAATGACACTCAACTGTCTCCTTCTACAATGAACATTCTAGGACTATCCTTTACTAAAACTCTGAACTGGAAATCTCACATCTCATCTCTTGCTAAAACAGCTTCTAGGAAGTTAGGTGTCCTGTGGCGTCTGCGTCCTTTTTTTTCTCCCTCCCAATTGCTTGCTCTCTACAGGGGCCTTATCCACCCATGTATGGAGTATGTCTCACATGTTTGGGGAGGATCCACTCATACAGCTCTCCTAAACAGGGTTGAATCAAAAGCTTTTCGTCTCATCAACTCCCCTCCTCTGACTGACTGTCTTCAATCTTTAAATCACCGCCGCATTGTTGCTTCTCTTGCTCTCTTCTACCGTTATTTTCATGCTCACTGCTCTTCTGAACTTGCTAACTGCATGCTTTTCTCCCTCCCGCGGCCTCGCTGCACAAGACTTTCTACTCATTCTCATCCCTATTCTGTCCATCTTCCTAATGCAAGAGTTAATCAGTATCTTTACTCTTTCATCCCTTTCACTGGTAAACTCTGGAACTCTCTTCCTCTTTCTATTTTTCCACGTTCCTATGACTTACATCTTTTCAAAAGAAGAGTAACAAGACACCTCCCGAACTAAATTGGCTCACCCCTCTTTTTTATTTTATTCTCTTACTGTCTTCTTTATAGGGACTTGCAACTAAGCGGGCTTTGTGTTACCCATTTTTGTTGTGCCCTTGGCCAGTTCCTTGTGATGTAAAAAAACAAACAAAAAAAAAAAAAACCTTGGCCCTCGCCCGTGGCGGCGCATGCAGGATTTTTTATAATGACGCCTGTAATTAGAGGCACATGCCGCCCCCCCTGTGTTCTCCGATGCACTCGCAATCGAAGGTAGAGTTAATGGACAGGGCATGTGGGTGTTCTTAGGCCACTCGACGATGCATAAATATTTTAAGTGGATTTATGGGTCTCACTCGGGATCAAACTCAGGTCTTCGAGAACGCCACCCGGTGACGCTAACCACTCTGCTACCGCTTCCCCAAAGGATGCTAGTTTTATCAATGTGTGAAATTGTTGATTAAGGGGCTGCTGTCGTTTCAGTTTTTGACATAGTGGTTTAAGAGATCGCTAGTTGTATCAGTGTGTGATATAGTAATGATATAATGTAATGTATATATTAATGATATAGTATAAGGGGACGCTAGCTGCATTTGTATGTGACGTATATGTGTAAGGAGACGATAATTGGATCTTTGTATAACAAATATGTGTAAGGATGCGCTATTTGTCTTACTTGTGACAATATGGTGTAATTGGACTCTAGTTGTATAACCGTGTTGGAAACATTGTTGTGAGAGGCTATATCTTTCATCAATGTGGCAAACATTGATAGATGGTGTTTTAGAAGTGTCACTGTATGACTGACATAGTAGAGGGATGTAAAGGTCTGCATGTTTTATTGAGGTGTGACTTATAGTGGCGAAAGGAGTTGCAATATTAGAATATATACATAGATAAAAGTAAAATCATACTTACGGTTTGGATGTGAGGAACTACAACTGCCTCGTTCCCTCCTATCTGATGAGGTGATTACCACTCTCACCAGCCGGTGATGGTTCACCGTTCAAGTACTTGTTGGCCGGCTTCCACACCAATAACTGAAGCCCCTTGTCTAGGGATAGAGGAGTAGTCTGGCCAAGGTGATCCCACAGCAGCACTACACCGTGATAAACAGACTGCTCCATCTCTCAAGCCGATAACACCACCACCACCTGCTGCTGTTCTCATTGTTCTGAAGGCACTTCTGGAGACTTGGGTTCCCTTCCAGACAGCCCCTCAACTGTCCCGACACCATTCAACACTCCCAGCTGCCTGAGGTGTTAACTAAGTTACTGAGTGTTGTTGCCGCACGTCTCATCCGTTGCTTAGAGTTTGCATCGTGGCTGCTTAGAGGGAGTTATTGGGTAATATACCCCTGCTCTAATATCACTATTGTTTAGTACCACGATCAGTTTGTTGTTTGGTTGATGTTATTCAGTTGTTACCCAATTCTTGCTAGTGTTTATTGTGTAAATATATTCGCGGTATCATGCTCCATTACTTTTCTTCCCCACCATTATCAGGATTGATAATATTAATTGATAACCACCTCGGCCCTGACACTAGAAACATAAAAACATTGGTTAAGCTTTCAGAAGCATTCGGGCTATTATCTTTAGTTGACTGTATGTAGGAATGGTGTGCAGTAGTTAAATTGTAAAGGAATTCGTTAAAATATAACTATATTGCAATACTGACTTCAGTCTGGAACAATATCTTAATATAATGTAATTATGTTGGTTTACTGGCCTTTTTACCTTATCCTCTTTCTTGGACGCGCAGGCCTCAACGGCTGCCGGGCCAGCCAAATTAATTACCAACTCAGCATTTATTTAATCCTCTTGATATCTATCCAATCGCAAATGGTAAACAAACAAGGTCTTACTTTTGTTTTCATGTCAGATAAGAAAATGCCAATAAGTTTCAATTTATTAGGCTGAAATAAATAACATGAAATTGAAGATGTAATCTTAATGCCATGTATGATACATACATGCGATGTAATGATAAATCTTATGTTGCATCAGATGTCCAATGGAAGGAAAAGCTTATGCAGCAAACAGTTATAAAACACAGGGTAACATTTCCTTGTATGTGTAAATGTAAGATTCATGGCATAGTTAATTTGTAAAAACCAGTTACACTAAGCCCAGATTCTTACAACATGGACCTACATGCATACATTTTGTCGATCCTTTCTTAATCTGATGTTTAAAAGTATTTGTTTAATATGTGACAGAGTTAAAGTGAAGTATCCACATATCAATTGACATTCATGATTTGAAGGTTTCTAACTCATATCATTTGTCCACGAAATTATAGAAAAAACGCATAATATATTACATTCAGATTAACAAAGGTAAGATTATTCCTTTCTCATTAACTTTCTAAGGAATGCAAAACTTGCATGTTACAATAACTATTGTCACAATAAGTTGAATATATTCATTCATTTTCAGTGACGTGTTGTATATTGATATATCAACCATAATAAAATGTGATTTACAGGGTTAAAAGTTTTACCA